>JADANM010005075.1:1117750-1148327 GCA_026213755.1 Eurema hecabe | reverse complement strand
TTTGGGATTCATAACTTCTATTTTATTTACAAGTAAAACTTAGTAGGAAAAATAATTATGTAGTGATTATTGTTTTTTTTTTAATATATTTTATTTAACAAAAGCCGAAGACATAAAGTACTTATTCAGAATAAGAGAGTAAAGAAATCACGTTAAAATGTAAACCAAAATTTAAAACATGATATATATTTTGGTATCGAAAATTTTCAAATCATTTTATTTTTTTATATTATAGATAGATTGTTGCTGAATGTCGGCGTTGCAATTTTGTACCACGAAACGGTGGCCCGTGGCCTGTTTACTATGAAATATAACGCAAATACTCATTAGTTTCACCGTCTAAGGTTTAATCATAATCAAGTCCGTAATGGAGTTCTTGTTTTTGAATTTTCTTATATTACACATATATTAAATTGTGAATTTTATTTATATCTTCTTTAGTAGTTTAGGTTTTTTGTTCACACTCGAGATAAAACGAAAGATGATCAGTACATTGATACGTTATCAAAGATTTCTCTTTCGACATTCGCACTTGAAGATAATTCAGTGTTTGTGCAATGTTTGGATCTGGTTTCGGTGCCGGCGTAGGGGTGGGGGTGTTCCCGTTTTGCCCCCCATTAGCCACTGGGATACTAACGGCTAACATACTAACCAATGTCACGACTAACATGGCCAACATGCCCGCTCGAATCAATATGGTAATGTATTATTAACTTAAAGTCAATTAGATAACGTTACGTCCGATGTGGAATACTGATCTTCTCGTTTTGCTTATTTAACTAAAGTATAGGAGCTACTAACGGCTAACATACTATCATCAGTACCATAGCCGACGGGACAGTTTTTATATCATATGATACTAACGGTCGACTAACAGACTAACCAATAATGACTAACATACCTACTCAATCTATTTATGTTAATTATATGATAATCAGTTGTTTATTCATTATTGTACACTTAGTACTAGGTATCAGTATAGAGACATTGCATAAATAAAGTTTAGTTTATACGTATATAACTTAATGCGCAGAAGAATGCGCTTCTAACCGGTAGAAAAATGTTAATAAATAATGTATTAAACCAGTATAAAAACGTATTTATTTTTTATAAAACTGTAATACATAGGAACTTACTTATTTTATTTATAAGTGAACTTCATACTAATATTTTAACGCGAAAGTTTGTAAGGATATAAATAAATGGGTCGACGTTTGACGCAAAAATTACTTAATGCAGACCCTACTAACACCTTATTAACACAAAGTATACATACTTTATACCCCGGTAGTGACACGGGAACGAGAACTACACGGGAAAAACCATGGGATACGCTAGTCATTTATAAAGGAGAGATCAGTTTTTTTGATATCGAAAAATAAGGATTGCAACATCCTTTCAAATAGAAGAGATGAGTTTCGAAGTGTGACTGTTGAGTTTCATTTAAAAATATAGGTATGTCGACATTTATAACATTATACCAACGTTGTGATAAGATTATGCGTGGCTCTGTTTTAAGATAAATCGATTCTTCTTAAGTATTACATAAACTCGGGATTTAGCGATTGTATGGTTATTGTTTTTAAAGAAAATCATTTTAGATTATAGCAGTGTAGTATCGTATTTTTAAATTCTTCATTTTGTTGAAAAAAATATCATTTGCGTATGCCAGCGTAAATTGTAAATTGTTTTTTTTCAGGTGGCAATACCAGAATAAAAACTACGTTCGTCTTTTTAATTCCAAATTCACATGTCATTTAACATTTTCTAGTTTTTTCGTTAAAAAAATAATAAACAGTCAATTATCTTAACAAACAAGCAAGGTTTATAACGACAACATTAAGTCTTAAGAAAGAATTTAAAACGTGTTTTATTAAAAACTGTGACGTATGCAAGTTAATTTTATCTATGTATAGTAGGTACACAAAACACATAGAAGGTATTTAGATGTAATGTTTTTACGTTTGAATTAAATTTTGCAAGTACATTGTACTCTTATATATACCATTTGTGTTTTGCGCACTTTAATAGAAACCGGAATATCTCATTATTAACATTTTGTACTTAATTTTAACCGTCGACGCAAAACAGAATTTTTATAAATCAGACAACTACGTTTGATATCCTAGCTCTGAAATGTTAGGACCAATTTTATGTTTTTGTGCTAAACACAATAACAACCTAATAATCTTTGTGTTGAATTATAAACATGAAAATAATTATATTTACATTGTTACAATTAATTTGTGGTAAACAAACCAATAATAGTTATCTTGTTCGACATTATAGTACCCATGGGAAACCTTTCGGTTAATCGTTATTAGATAACAATTTTAATTATGTGTACGGAAAATTTATTTAAATAACACTTAATGATAAAATAATAGGCGCTTGTTACGTCTATATAAAATTATTTAACATGACCGTAACGATTGCTTTTAACAATGTAAGTGCTGACAATTTAAATTTTAACGTATTCGGCATGACTTTATTGCCATAAAAAAAATACACGTCATTCTGGGAAATAAGCATGGGATATGTCGGACTTCCAACGATAGAAACCCCACTATATTCCGTCTTACTGTAGTAAGTTGAGGTCACGGGCACTTTCGAGCCCTTTCCGTTACAAGAACTATAACATACTGCTTACAATTTGAATTTTGAAATATTTTTTTTGACGGGTTTTCAAACTTCCACCGACTAAAAATTTTTTGCGTTCCGTTTTACTGCAAAAAATTGCCATTTGTAAAATAATGTTTATTCAGTGTACTTGTGTATACCAGCTTTATATATGTAATACCATACAAATAAAACATGAATTGATTTAGAATTTACACCCATACATATGTAAGCAACTAAATAGTCTACGTAAAGGATATTATTATTGAAAAGAAAGAAACTCTGGTTATGTACGTATTCAAGATAATGGAATTCACAAAGGAAGTTTATAAAACATTGAGTTTCCTTATGTGAGTGATAGACCGTATTGTGAATAGGTAGTAGGTACCTCAGGTGGACGTTTGTATTATTATTTAGTACCTACCATAGCAAATATGTTTATTATTTCTATAATTAAATAGACACCTTTTTTATCTATTTGAAATTGGTAACCCACAGATTCTTAAAATACTTTTTTTTTTCATTTTAATTTAATGAGTCTCGCGTTTCCTTCGTAAATAATCATCGTATTGGTTAATTTTGCCAGCGAGAGTAAAAAAAATACTAAATGAATATTGTTAAGAAATAGACGAAAAAAAATGTAGAAAAATAAAAAAGGAACATTAAGACAAAAGCATACGTTTAATTTGGTACCTACATGTTATATTCGTTATGAGTGAACGTAGACGTTAGATACTTTATTACTTTAACATACTAACTGGCAGCTCTAATAAAATTCCCTTTAAAGCACTTGATAACATTTATACCACCTATAAGGCGTTATCGACTCGATAAAACGATATATGGGGCTATTTTTTATTATACGCACAATTATATTATGTATATTTTTCAAAGTCAATAACTGATTTCTATCAGGTGACTCCCCGCTAGTTTCTTTCCTTTATAAAAAAACATAAAAATAATCATATTATTATCGACTCTGATGATGAAAAGATATCATTAAAAGATAAAATGATAAAAAAATATATATTTCATTTCAATGGAAAAAGGAATGGAATAATTTCATAAAAAAATTGTGTCTTAAAATTGCATTTTGATATACTTTTGAATTGACTATTGAACATACGATAATGTAGTTTATGTGATAACGTTATAACTTAACTGTTTAAAAGTATATTACGTTATAAAACCATACAATTAACATTCCATTCTGTAAAGTGCATATATAATATTATCTTTATGGTAAAATTACAAAGAAACATTGCGGATACGGACATAAAAATCTATAGAGTCAGGAAGAGGAAGGTAAAATTTCTTAACAGTAAGAGATATTAAAGGAAGCGTGATCTAAACTTATAAATAGACACGTAAAAATGTTTTTCTTTAATTTGCTAGCTGGGTAAACAGGGTGAAAAACGCACTAAATCATATTTCATGGTATTTTTCAGGCTACTTTTTGTTCCATTTGATGTTATTCTCCATTGAAAACCAATAATGGCTTATGACGTCGACTTGTTACAGTAGGCAATGTCAAGGGCAGGAAAATTGCGAAGTGTTCAAGTACGGTCAAGTGCAGATGTGAAATACGATAATTAAGATTCAAGGCCCGTTCAATTGATGCAACGTAAATAGTAAACGTATATTGTTAGAATAAGAACTCTGATTGATTATTTTATTTTCATTTATATTTTCTGTTTCGGTTAACTAAAAAAGTATAGAAATATATTATGTAGCTATTAAAAAATATTAGATGTGATATATGCATAATTTATTACAAGAAATATGTATTTATAACCAATAAAGGTAAAGTATCATAAAATAAATTATTTGATTACCAGAATCAAATAATTTATTATTGTGGCGCATTTGCTTTCATATAAAGGACAGGCGATAAATAATTATTAGAGTTCTATAAACGACCAATCAAGATTTATTGCTAAAACCATAGCGTCGTATCAAAAATTCCGCCACTAAAGTAAACCCCTAGATTAATATTTGAACTATTAACTACATCTCTTTTATACAAAATCATAAATTCTTAAGAATGAAACGTAGAAAGAAACGACACATAAATGACGTTGACATTGACTGTAATTGTTGTCAAACAGTCAGACGTCAGTCAAATGTCAATTGTCAACCCAATTGTCATTTGTGTACGCGAAGTGCAAAACAAAACAGTACAATGTTTTTTCACCGCAATTTTTCAAATACCTTTCGCCCGCGACGCTGTTTAGTCGTTGCGATTGTGTAGTTAGTGTTGTGGGGCAAAATGTGGCCGAATGTAGGTCGAAACGATCAGCAAGATGAGTCTGAAACGGAACCGTTGCTTGCCGCTTTGCCAGGGCCCAGTTATGATGAGGTATTATCAATATATTGTAATGCGCGTTACAGTCAGTAATTGTAATGTTAAGTCAGTAATTACTGTTTATTGTACCACGTATTGTGTCAACATTTACGTGTACTACGTGTGCCTAATCAACTTAATTTTTATGGCTTTTCTAATCTAATGCATTCCAGACTTAATAAGAAATTCATAATTATAAAATTACGAGAAAAAGCAAATTGACATTAAAAATATACATACACTTGCACCTGTATAATCTTGTTTGGATATCACAGGCTAGAAAGAATTCCAATTGAACAATACTACCAAGAACTGATACTTATACATAACACATAATCCATAACATGTGGAATGTTATGAAGTATTTCCATAAACATTAATTCGCTATAAAACTTACTTACATTACTTAGTTTTTAAACTACTTGTGTCACAACTCACAAGGCTTCAGTTCTGAATAATCTTGAATTAATAATTTGAAATACTTTGATTACTTACTTGAATTATTTATTAGATTATGTACTTGAATTACATTTATTCATAGGGATTTATAGGATATAGGAATCACAGTTATTTCTACTTCTATAAATGTAAATACTATAATAAACATTTAAGAATCAGTTTAGGGCGTCTAGAAAAATAGTAATACTTAATATTAAATTAAGTTCTCACATTACAGAGAGCCGAAGGCAACAACGGTGCGATGGCTGAGGTGGGAGTGTCTCAAGCCGTGTTGGTGGAGCCTAGGGGTGACAATGGCCGAAAATTACCACAGTACATTGCGGCTTTATCAGGTAATAGCTTATGCTTAATGTAGTATTTAAAAGCACCTTAACTCTATGTCACTAATAGTTGAATACTAACGACAATGAAATTTGAGAATTGATTCAATCAATGATTATGTTTAATGATTTAAGTACTGAGAAATGTCAGACATAATGGTTGTGAATGAATTGTACTTGAATTTAAACTCAATTACAATATTCATGCATTTATTAAAGTAAAACTAAACCTTTTAAACACTTACTCATAACCACTTTTAGCATACTTTAAACTTTTATAGCAGTCCTCATAAATAAAGTTATCATATATTATCAATTTTACTAATATTCTACTTAGATTCACAGCATGTAGGCTTTTCTTATGAGTTTATAGAAATTAAATAATAGAATCACTATTTTTTGTATCAATTTATGAGTTTTTCAATGACATAGTTAACTTAAAGAAAGAACCTTGAATTTTAAATGTAATATAGTTACACTTACTTTGATGTTTATAAGTAGTTCAAAAATATTTTAGGAATATAACAAAAAATATATATCTCTAAGTTATAATTTTTAATGTTATTCATATATTCTTCAAAACCTGAATAGAATGACTCAGAGAGGCTATTGCATGTCCAAACTGAAACAATAGCTCTATAATTAATGTAATATCCATGAAATATCTTTAGCAACCTTGTATTATTAAAGAAAATGCTTAGTAGTTTTTTGTACAAAGATGATGACTCTTACGAATTAATATTCATGGTTTTAGCAATAAATAAAGCATTCCTGTAGCAGCCATTATCAAAACTATGTGACACTACAACTAAGTGTATATATTTTATGTTATTTTATACCATAATGCCATTCTTTTAAATTTAATAATACACAGAAAATTTAAGACAATTTTACTCGGAAACAAATCCTTCGTAAAGTCTAATTCTGATTTAAAGTTTTTGCTTATTAAATTGTATTTCTTTATTTTCAGCCACTCTTGGAGCCTTAGCTGCGGGATCTATGCTTGGCTGGTCATCACCAGTCATCCTGAAGATCACGCAAGACAACAGCACGGACTATGACTTTACTGTGTCTGAATCCCAGGGCGACTGGGTTTCTTCCTTAATCAATCTCGGAGCTGCCGCAGTTTGCTTCCCAATCGGTCTCATCATGGACATACTTGGCAGGAAGAAGACTATGTTATTCCTAACAGTTCCATTCACTATCGGATGGCTCCTTATAACCTTCGCGAGTAACGTGGGAATGCTAATGGCAGGAAGATTTATCACTGGCATAGCTGGTGGGGCATTCTGCGTGACAGCTCCCGCTTACACCAGTGAAATTGCCCAAGATTCTATCCGAGGAACCTTAGGAAGTTACTTCCAGTTGATGATAACTGTCGGTATTCTCTTCGCCTACGCCGTTGGAAGCTATACTAGCGTCTTCCTCTTCAATATCCTCTGCACTCTGATTCCCATCGTATTCGCTCTGATCTTCTTCTTCATGCCTGAAAGTCCTAACTTCCTGGTCGTTAAAGGAAGAAACGAAGAAGCGAAAGAGGCTTTGATCAGACTGCGCGGAAGAAATTATGATGTGGACAGTGAATTAGCTAATCTACAAGCTAAAGCAGAAGACGCTAAAAACAATCCTGTGTCTTTCCTCTCTGCTATAACAAAGAAGACCGCCTTAAAAGCTGTTCTCATCTGCTACGCGCTCATGTTGTTCCAACAACTGTCCGGTATTAATGCTGTTATTTTCAATACTTCAAAGATTTTCACTAGTGCCGGAGCAGCTATTGAACCGGCTATCGCTACTATTATTATTGGAGTTATCCAAGTGGTGGCTACATTCGTATCTAGTTTGGTTGTTGACAAACTTGGAAGGCGTATCCTCCTCTTATTCTCAGCTCTGGTCATGTGCATATGCTCTACGGCTTTGGGAGTATATTTCTTCCTGCAAGACACTCATGGTTCAAGTTCTTCTATCGTAGAAGCTCTGTCATGGCTACCTCTTCTGTCCCTGTCTCTATTCATTATCGCATTTTCTCTCGGTTTCGGTCCAATCCCTTGGATGATGGCTGGAGAATTGTGTCTCATAGATATCAAAGCTTTCGTCGGTTCCACAGCTGGTACGTTCAATTGGTTGCTCAGTTTTACAGTAACGAGTACTTTTAACTCTTTAAATAATTCTATCGGCTCGGGTCAAGTGTTCTGGCTTTTCGCTGGAATAATGGTCATCGGTTTCATCTTCATCTTCTTCATTGTGCCCGAAACTAAAGGCAAGAGCGTCGACGAAATTCAACTATTACTAGGCGCTGAACCCCAGACTATAGCTCCTGTCGACGAAAAAAAATGAAACCATAGAGACTGATTTTGTATCTGTATTAATAAGGATGGCTATTGTCTTTGGTAACAACGCGCTTTGCAACGTTTATTACTATTATTGCCAAAGAATGCCTCGTTTCGATATTTTATTTCGTCGACACGTTAGCTTTAAGTTTTGCTCTGTGAGGTAGTTTTAAATTTATTTAATTTACGTAGACATAGTTAAGAGTAATTAGTTAGATGCAGCTATGGAACCGACAAAGTATGTGTATATTTATGGATTTGTGTGAAATATTTTTAAAAACTAATGTGCAATAAGCGAAGCTTAAAATTGTTGCTGCGTTCGCCAAAAAACGATATTATTTATAGTTATTTGTAAATTTTAAATTATAATCACAAATGTCTCGACATATCAAAATGGAGGACATTTCTGTAAATGTAAATATATTATTTATTATTTGAATTAAATGTCAAAGTCAAACGTTGAAAGTTCTAGTTCAATTTTTTTGTAAAATTTAAACAGGTATAGAACTTTTTAACGACTTTTTATTTTTGTGTTAACAATTGCCATATACTAACATATTTTATATAGAGAATATTGCCATATTTATTAAAGTGTTTTGTATACAATTTTGGCTGTTTTTAATTTAATAACTTAATGTAAATGTTAGTTGTAGTAAGAAAAAAATGTATTATGAATTTGAGTACCAAAAGCCAGCGTGTACACAAAAACGTATAAGTTAATAGACGTTGGATTGTAAATTACACGCGTAATTGGAAGGTGCATTTAATAAAAGTTGTTACATTTATTTGTTGTCTCTTTTATTTATAAGTACACACTGAATATCCTCTGTGAGAACGTAACTAAAGTCTTTACCATTAATATAAATAAAGAAATATTTTCAGGACATTTATACACAGCGCCATTTTCAAAAGCCAAGTTCCACGTTTCCACGTTCAAAGCCAAGCAGAAGCTTGTGTTATGGTAACTAGATAACGGAATGAATTACATATACATACTTTTCTTTTGTAAATACATACATACAATACATAGCAACACCCAGACCCGAGAAAAATACAAACATAAATTACAAATATATTTTTCCGGTGTGGGAATCGTATCACGACCCTTCGTGCAGAAAGCAGTCATGCTACCAAATATACTGGGATTCCGAACAATAATGCTTGGGCATTCCCTATAAATCAAAATTACAATACCTAATACATAGGTACTTTTATATTATAGGAGGCAAACCAGGTGTATGCTTAACCGAATATAATACTTTGGCAAACCAGGTGTATGCTTAACCGAATATAATACTTTTAGGACTTCTATCTACTTAAAACCCTGCAGAAAGACGATTATACTTTCGTCGAAAATTTAAAGTCCAATTTCGCAGAAGGTTCAAATGACGTACGATATTTGTAAAATAAGTTTTGTTTTTAAAACCTCATGTTACAAACAACAGAAAAAAACATTACTCTCATAGTGGAGACGGAATATTATCCTGTGTTTTCACTCATATCATTACAAACATTGCTATTACTAAAAATAAGGCATTTCTGAATTGTAACCAAAGACCTAATCTCCTATACCTATATACAAAACGTGACCGATCTAGAAAAAATAAAAACTTAAACCCTATCCGATCCTATCCTACTAAAATTATAAAAGTGAAAGTTTGTAAGAATGTATGTACTTATGTTTGTTATTGTTTTACATAAAAACGGCTGGACCGATTTGGTTGTTATTTATTATAGTAGGTAGATAGGTCATACCCTGGTTTAACACATAGGATACTTTGAATCCCGGTTCGAGTATCGGGAACACGGGTAAAACCGCGGGGCACTGCTAGTACCTATATAATAAAAAATGCTACAAACATAACTCAATGTAGGCAATCACGTGTTAAGAGGATTTTTGAAGGACCCTTACTTAGTATATAGGTGCCGTAAAAAGTATTGAAAACTAATGATTTTTTATTTTTTACATTATGTTATAGATTTATAATTTAGGCATCCAAAGTCTATATAGTTTTGCACCTATAATTTACACTTACCTACCTATACATCTAGTCAGACATACTTCACAATCAACCTAGGTATTTATTCTCTTATTGTGCGCATATTGTCTGCTTTATCATTCATATTATTATCATACTGACAGTAATTGCTTTATGAATAATTTGAAATAATACCTACATGCTTGTTATATAACGATGAATCTACACTATATGCAAGGATACTGAACACTAATCAAAATGAAATTTAAAGTATTGTTAAATTAAGCCGAGTGATGTGAGGTTATATTAAATATGGGTATTGTAATTAGCAAGATATATTTATCGATAAAACATCTTGACAACAGTTTATCAATAATTTATGTACCAATCTAAATATCATATAAACTGTCTTACTTCACGTGTTACCTATAAAACTCCTTATCAAACAAACTATTTTTAATTCGCCAACGAAAAATTCACCTACCGCACTGTTATGTGTATACTAATTTAAAATTTTAACTTAGTTATGTTTCTCTATATAAAAGTCAACATATGCAAATACCTTTTCATAAGTAAACCATTTTATCTTTTAAATATCATGACTTCATTTCTATTATTGTCACAAGGCAAAGTATCTTCTGTAAATAAAACAATAAATATCTTTCATTGCTACAAAACATGCTTTATTGAGTATATTTCAATGAACAGGATATAATATATATTAATCTTAATTGCATTTTACAATTAATACTATTATGTTGAATAAAGACAATGCATCTGTAATGCATACAAAAATATTATTTCAATAATATAAAACAAGTACCACCTATCAATTATCAGAATCTTTGGTGGTTTAAACTATGGTAACTTTATTTGTGACTTAAAATAATATACACTGTACTTAACAGTACATATTTACAATATGGCTACCATATACATTAAAACTAGTTTAATAGAACAGAGCCTATAATAAATTAAGGTTGGAGTTGCCTCCAATTTTTGAATATGCACTTCGATATGCATTACAACATAATAACGAATTCATAAAGGCATTCAACGATGATGAACTTTGTGTTCTATACAATCCGGATGAAACCTCATCAAAGCTTGCTTCACCTATAAACTGTTGCAGATCGCTTTTCGGAAAACCATCTTTGTAGTATTGCTTTATAGTATCATATGCATCCATAATGACAGATATGAATAAACTGAGTACAACATATATGTACAAACTGATAAAGGAGTATAAATATACACGACTAAACCACCACAACATTGGTGACTTCTTAGACATTATCGAGAATGTTGCAAACATATCATCTCCATTTATTAATGAGAACAAACATTCTGATGTGGTCGCTAGGGATCTAAACTTCATGTGGTATGGGCCAAGTATTAACCAACCACAGAACATAAAACCTGCATACAACAACAGAGCGCAGCATGAAAATCTAAATATTTTGGGCGCGGCTTTTTTTAATGTTAATATTACTACATTATATGTTTTAAAGAAACCCAAATATCTCAATACTCCAAACCACACCAACAAGTTACCTGTTCCTAAGAACAGTGAGCAAACATTCCACTGATCATTAGTAAATTGGTTCCTTTCTATTTGCTCTTTAATAGCTGAGCCCATGACGATAAGAATGTCATTGACGATAATCATTATGTACCATATGTTTAAGAATTCCAAACGGCCATCTAAGCTTAAGTGCTTATTATAAGTCTTGAGAAAGAATTGATTTGTAAGTTCTTTCAAAAGTTGTGCCCTATAAATGGCTCTGCTACACAAAATGAGTGATGCACTACATATGAGTATTACAAGGATGTTCAAAATGCTTCTCAGAACTTGATCTATTTGATTATCAGTAATATATGCCTGATCTCCTTTGCATATTAGCTTATATGGTTCAGCTTCTAACGACAAAGACATTTGTCCATCATGGTCTTCATTGTCAAATACTATGGCTATATCAAACCGATAGCAATCTGGAGGTGTTATTGGCCCTGCTGCTCTAAAATTTATAGTTTTTAGGGAAAACATCAATTGAGCTCTCACCATTGCTGCGAAATTGATATTCAATCCAGCATCTTCTATATATTGTTGGGAAGAAAAGAGTTGACCTTCAGTTCGTGTGAAATTTATACATGTTTTAACAATTTCAGAATTGAATTCATAGCTTTCGTTAAAACCATTTATGATACCCTTTTTGTAGTTATATTGGCAGAAAATTGGATCAGTCATATTGTTGTCCTCATTATCATATGAATAGGGGCCAATAGCATTAGATATATTTGAATAGCCATTATATGCATAATCTAGGGTATTGTAAAATTCATCTAATTTGTAAACAGCTAAAGGCCCAGCGCCTGGTGGGTAGGCATTAATTTCGCGTGTTGAATCCCATCCAAGTAAGAAAAGATGTGAAAAACTGATACGATTGTCCCATGTGTAGTTTACATGATTATATCTATTATGGGCAAACAGGCACAATTGGAGTGTAACCAAAACTATTTTAATCACTTGTACGACGAACTTGTAGGGAAATTTACGTTTTGCTCGCCATTTTTCTATCGGATTCATAAAGAAAAACTGCAACTTGCGTCTCATTTTTTCCTCTAGCTGATGGATTTCTGCGGAAGTGTTTGCTGACCGCGAAGAAAAACCTTCACCATTGTGACGGGCCGTACCTGGTATTTTAATTTCGTCTTCCAAATCTGAAGATGTGTGCTCCTCGGTGGAAACTATGGTCTCCATTGGTACAATCTGCAAACAAAATAACAATGAACTAGCTCTGAAGATGACACTTCGTAATCGTAATCATTTGGGTTTCTTTGTACCTTTTATTGTTGTTTTCTAATCTAGGTTTTCTTTTCTAAAACTTCATTACAGACGTCCTGTTTAGTCTCTGTTTCGCAACCTTAATAATAAAATCTTTGTTAGCACAATATGTGGGAGGGAAATAATATTAAATATTTCAATTTCTAATATTTACCAGGTACATAGGTATATGTTGTTTACTGCAGTTTGAAAGTTGAAAATTGAAATATGAGGTAGAAAACCTTATATGTCAAGTTCAGTATGACTTTTTACTGTAAGCACAGGTAATATATTACAAATATAAAATATTATAAAAAATTATATCCGTATGCAAAAACCACATGACGAAAATTGTCATTATCAAAATATTGTTTGATAATATAATTCAAATTTAGATGGTAGCTTTTAAATTTTAATTGTAAATATTTTTTATCTTTACTATTTATTATGTGTCACATCTTAAATGTCAATTCGCAAGTGCAACTTGCAAGCATCACAAATATTTTTTCTTTATAAAAATCTGCGATTTACGACTATAATCAAGTTATATTGTTAATAATTATTAGTTTATAGAAGTAGTTTAATAAAACAAATATAAAATGGCTCTAACAGCCGACAAGCTTATCAACGACGAAAGGTAAAGAAAATAATTGCAATTTTCAAGGGAAAGTTTGCCAAGTCTATAATCAGGATAATTTAAACTAGTTGCTATCTACTTTTCAGGTTTTGTGGTGATAATCCCGTACAGTTTGTGTTATATTTGCCGTTTGGTTTTCTGTTAATGGTGATAAGGATAGTTTTAGCAGTGGTTTTGTGGATTGCTTCAATCGTTTTGCCTGATAAATCAGCTTCAAGGCAATTAATATCCACATTAGCGTGCATGACATTCGGTATGTAATAAAATTTTATATTAGATAAACGTTTTCTCCATTAAATATCTAATCAACAATATATAAGTTATCTGTGAGAAATTGAAATTCATATTCCAATTTGTATATTAAGCCTTGAAAACCGTTTATAAAGTTCGTCATATTATTATCTATAAACATTATATAATAAAATTGTGTAAATAAATACATTAGTTAAGGTAAACAATTAATAATTCAAATAAGGAAATGGTCAAGAAATCATTGACCTTGTCAGTAAGTCTACAAAAACCTAGCAGTTTTAACTGTTGTTTTTCTTTAATTTCTTATTGGATTTTATGAAATATTTTCAATCTGCAGACAACTTGATAATTGTATGATCACATTCAAATCAACTTAACACTTAATATTATTTTATGTATTGAACAACCTAAGACCTAATAATCATTAATAATAAAAATAATTGTTAGTAAAATAAAAAAAATATAGGGACCAAAAAATCTTTTTATTTCACATGTTAATAATTAACTTCTATAGTGAACAATTGTTTTAATAAATAGGGTAAAGTCTTACAATTTTATTTAAAAAGATGAAAGTATTGCATAGAGATATATAAGATAAATGTTTAATTCAAAAACTAATTTATCTAACTCATTTTTGTATTGTATACAGAGTAAGCAAAACAAAGTCTAGTCTGTAAAAATAAGTAAATAATTAGATTATTACCACTTTCTTAACTATACACAATTAGAAATCACTAAAGTTAAAACAGTATTACAACAGAACGCAGATTATCCGGATTAATTGGAACCGGGGTCAATTCAGATAATCGGACATAGACTAGTAATGAAGAAAAATGAACTGTCACACATCAAATAAACTTAATTAAGTTTAATAAAAACAGTTCTACAATAACACTCACTTAATAAACATCTCAATCAGATAAAGTTGCAACCAAAAGAAATCAAAAATTACGTACATACTTGTTATTTTTAGCTTAGGACTGATTCGGATAATTGGCGATTTGCATAATCGGCATTCTACTGTATTTTATATCAGCATACAAATTTATATAGCTAAATGTCCTTAAAATAAAAAAAAAACTTCTAATAACCATACTGCTCTAGGTCTTACTTGGACTATTGTATTCCTAAATCCTTGAAAAATGCCTTCTTTATTAATATGTGTTTGGGTATACTGTTTTCAGGTGTACATGTGAAGGTGAAAGGCCACAGAGATCCGAGGTGTAGTGTTCTCGTAGGAAACTATGTCTCATGTCTCGACTCACTAGCTACAGCAAAGGCGTTTGGCTGTATAACGGTACGTTTCTATGAAATTAATATGATGTCTTAAGTGAATGACAAATGAAATCTTAATTCCTTTTATACTTAGTTCATAAATAACTTATGTAATAAAAATAGGTCTATGTATTTATAGTAATAATGTTAAAGAATTTTTAAGTTATGCAAAGAAGGTAATGCACCATTTTATTAAAAATACTATAAGTAGCGCCACGAATGTTAAGCGCTGAACGAAATCTGCGCCGAAGTCAAAAATAAGGTATCGAGGGAACGGCGCGGTGCGCGGGGCGCGTGATCGTCGGGTGCGCGAGCGTTGATTGGTTCCCTAGTCGCGTTGTCTTTCTCGCACCAATATGTCAATTACGAGCGCGATTCTACCGATGCGCAGCTATTCTCTTCCAGCGCTAAACATCCGTGACGCGACCTATAACTATCTACCTGTGTAGAAGAATAATGTCAGTGTTGTATTTCTTTCAGTTAAGAAAATGGAAATTGCCACCATTTTTCGCCTCTACTTTAGGAATAAAAAATATATCACAATTTAATAGAAAGTGAGTACATATGACTGTTGAGCTTTCATTGTTTTTGATATTACTTATTTTTATTTTAATCTATTGGAACCCACTTTATTTCTTATATTGGTTATGGTATCAATCTGTAAAAAAGAATCAAGTTCTATACAATGTGTAACAGAAATGCGTGGTAATATTTAAGCATCGCAAAGAAAACCTCATTTTAAATGAATGTATTAAAAATTCATTTGATTTGAACTATTTATTATCAAGATATTGATTGTTTATTTCTATTAACTAGCATATCGATCTTTAAATTTATCGACGCTACGACATCACTTTAGAGCTATCAGCTGTTACATGTCAATGACCGCATGACCCTATGACAATGCATTTCATTGAAAAAGTTACTGCTGTCTCTGTCATTAGAATTGGAAAAGTGATGTAACACTTTTGTTATGTTTTTCATATTATCGATTTTATTGATGAATTAATGAAATAAAAAATCTCAAATATGTGTATTTTAATGCGGGGACATGTATATAGACTATTTATGAGCATCTGAACTTCACGCAAAAATTTTACCACACATTTCTGTTACACATTGTATATAGTGGAAGGGTAGCCATGTATGAAGTGTAATAATCATTTAGTGCAAACATAGTTATTATTTGTTTATTTTTCAGGCAACACTTTGCAGAGAATACAGATAAGCCGGTGTTCTTACAACCAGAGGGTGGACCGACAAATGGCAAAGGTTTATTAAAATTCACAGACTGGTGTTTGCCGCTACCTAATAAAGTACAGCCTGTCGCTTTAAGTAAGTTATGCTAAATATCATGGCTATGTTATGTTAAATTCTTTTACATATTTTATTCATATTTCCTATTCCTGATTTTAAGTTTAGGATAGAATAATGTTTTTATTATTGTATTTTATTATGTATTTAGTACTGTGTTTAGTATCTTAATATTTAGAACCCATGGATTTTCTTACCAAATATAATGAGCATTGTTTTGTCAATCTTTTCTACTCTTGGAATGGCTTTTAAAAAATCTATAATTCAAACACCTCGTTGTCACATTTAGGATCTTTTCTCTATAGCAATGAAATGAATAAAAAAAGCAAACGCAAATGTCATGTGTCAATGTCAACTGTGAAACGTCAAATTGACAGCGATCGAGCGCGCGTTCACGCACGCGACGGTTCACTGTGCGGGCGGGGCGGGCGGGGCGGGGGGCGACCCGGCGCGGCGGCTCGCGTGGCGCGACGTGGTGTGGTTCCTGTGCTCGCCGCGCTCGGTGCTCACGGTGCGCGCGCTGCCGCCGCTCGAGCGCAGCGAGTCCGACTCGCAGTTCGCGGCCGCCGTGCGCCGCGCCATCGCCGACGCGCTGCGGGTGAGTCGACATACAACACTGACTATCGCCTCTGAATATTTATCGGGAAATTATTTCAATAACAAAAAAAGGAAACAGTTATTACGGAGCATATACATTAAAACGAGACGCGAGATAATTTCTAATCAATACGTAGTATAAAACCTATGTATGCTTATATCTTTTAAACTACACAACGGATTTTGGATGCAGTTTTTTTAATAGATAGAGTGATTCTTAAGGAAGGTGTATATATGTATAATACATGCAAAATGAATGCTAAAAATGGTTATTTACGAAGTGATTTTAAACTATACAGCATTAATTATTATCCAATTAAGTACCTTAAATAAACTGTGTATTTATTATAGTCTTATAGATCAATATGCTTTTTACAGCATGTAATTTAAGTAAATAGTTCCAAAGAAATTACAAATTTAAAATGCAGGGACGTAGTTGTTGCGGCGCCGCGGCCGGCCGCGGATGACAAAAAAGCTATGAACGTTGTGTATGAGGACATTATGTGGTTACATAAGCATTGCACCCGTGCGAAGCCAGGATGGGTTGCTAGTAGAGAATAAATAAATCAGAACGATAAAAGGAAAAATAATTCTTAAAAAATATTAAAAAATATCTACCTATATAGTATGCCTAATAACCAGTTTTTAATCATTTGATCTAAAAGGTGGAAGCAACAGAAGTGTCGTGGGAGGATGTAGTGCAGGCGGTCCCTGCGCGTGCGCACAGTGCGGGGTTACCGTCCGGTGTTGCCAGCGCGGCGCCCGACCGCGCACACCGCGCGAGACTGGCGACACAGGTCAAGGAAGTGTTGCCACATGTGCCTCTCAGTGATATCATGCGGGATCTTGGTGAGTGTCTTATAATAGTTATTACACATGATTAAAAATTATGTTTTAATTAAATATAAGTATAAATAGTAAGTGATTTTAAATAATTGTTCCTAAATGGATAAAACCAGTAGTGTAGTAAATATCTTTCAAGTAGGATGAACTTGTTTTTTAAACCTTGTCTTTTATATGAATATGGGTAATTCAGATATCTAGAAATATACAATAAGACTTAATTTAAGTATCTAATACTTCTACTAATCAATTTTATTTTCGACTGAGATAGTTTAAATAAAGTATTTCTCACTTCTTTTAATCTTCCTTTTTAAAATAAATATTATACATATATACAATTTTTCATTCCAGCGAAAACCCGGAGCGTCGACGTCACGATAACGAACTTTCTAGAAGGCATAACCCCCTACACGCCGGAGACAACCCCAGAGCCGCAACCCTCGACTTCAACCCCAAAATACGTAACCCCTCCCCCCACGGGAACATTCCCCAAAACAGCCAAGGAGCGCCAGATGAGCTTCCAAGAGAGAAAAGCGCAGATGATTGCGGAAGCGAGACAGAGATATATAGAGAAACATGGGCTACACGTAGCAGTGCGGTGTTAACTGTAAATTGATTTAAAAAGTTAATTAAAATATGTACTATGTCTGATAAACTGATTAACTTAAAGTGTTGATGTCTCTTTCTTTTTGTAAGAGATGGAAAAGGACGTAAAATTTATAGTTGAGCTTTAAATCGTTATGGCGCTAAAATAAAATAAATCTAGTACTACGAAAAGAGATTACAAAGCAGTCCTGCCTATAATAAAGAGCCTTTACTCAGTAAATGAAGGCCCCATCCTGCATTAGGATGGTGTTGCCCACAAAGAAAATAAAAGAGCAATGCACATGTAAAGAGATGTCAGTTTATCAGATTATGGCGACATTTTTGACAGAAGCTTTATGAAATAAAACGAGCGTTCGGAACGCCGCTTTTAAACGCGACGCTCCACTTTTTTAATGGAAATTGTCAACGTAATTTTATTAGGTTTATAAATTATATAAATACACTACGATAATAAAGCCTGTTCATATTCCGATTGGAAGCTAAGATTTTTTTGGCTATTTTAAATATCGGAAAATTGTAATAAAATAATTTATAGTATTTTTATTTAAAGTTCAAGTGTATTTAAAATTCACTAATATCGGAATTATAAAATTTAAAGAGTGAAAAGAATAGGTAACGCACGATCAACGAAATATGTATTAAGAGTTTCTTAATTTTTAAATTTCAAAAGATTTATTTTAATATTTGTTAAATTACTCCTAATTTTGTGTTGCAATTTTGAACTAGACATGTGTAAAATACAGTCCAACTGTCTGTATTTTTGTTTTTTATATTACTTTCAAGATAAATTTAAAAGGGTTTTTATTCTTGTGTGAAAGTGTAATAAAATTAATGTAAGGATTATGTTATTAATTATCATCGACCATTGTAGCCTTGTGTTTATTGAAGAACATTTATACTGAGTTGATACGACTGAGGGGCATTAAATTATACTACGTGTACTAACCGCGTTTAGTATTAATTAGAAACTGATAAAAAAAAATAGTGACAAAAATAAGGTTTTTGTTTTTTCGGAACAAACTAAATATATTATAATTTAGAGAAAAAAGTAACGCCATTTGTAAATAAAATTCACTGACCTCAAGAAGTTTGGCAACGTCGCGTAGGTAGTTGTACCGCGCGCCGGCCGATGACGACGTAGACGAGCGGGCGCGGGGCGAGCGACGATAGGTATAAACGTAGATAACTTTTTAGAAAAAATACATCGTGTTCAAATTCAATAAAAACTTAAGCATCATTTGTGACCAAACTGCTGGTCCAATTTAATTGATTTTTGGGGTATCGTCTGGAAATCATACTAAGTATATGCAGTTTAAAAAAAATCCTTTCGGACATATCAACTCGGTATATTATTTGTTTCATTTCACAATGCAACTGTATAAATATTAATCTTAAAATTTAAAATTAGTGAAGTAAATTAAGTTGAATTTAACGAAGGTTTCATTTAAATAAAAAAAAAATGTAAAAAGCAGCGGAAACAATGAATTAATTATTCTGTAAAGTAAATGTAAGAATGTGCAAATTTGATACTTTTGCCTGACATTATAGACTCTTAAATTATATTTTACTATAGAGGTATAGTTAAAGATATAAAGTCCGGTCGTGGAACAGAAAAAAATCATACATACCCAAAGGATAATAATCAATTCATCAGATTTTTTTTTTAAATAACATTCTTCTATTTACTGTCATTAAATATTATCAGTGCAATGACTAAGCATATACGAGATAAAATGGGTATTAATATTTATGTAATAATGAAATTCAAAGGCTTAAAATAGAGGGATAGAAAGACCCATTATTATTACACGTCTCGCTCACACAGTGAGAGAGAGAGGGAGAGATAAATGTACGATTTTTTTCTGCTTTTCGACCGTATTTTACTATATTATCACACGAACGTAATCGTGTTGATCTCTTCAGTTTTGTAGTTAGCAACGTATTTTTTTTCTTTTAGTATCTATAGGATCTTTGCAATTTGCAAATTGAATTATCCCTACATAACTTTAAGTTATATATTCTGTTGTATTTGATTCATAGTTACAAGATTTAAAAATAGGATATCCTGTCCTAACCTCAAAAATGGAAGAAACTAGTTTGTATTAAAGGATAAAATATATAGAATCTTTCAATATAGCACGTACATGAACAATTTGGCGATAAAAATTGTATTTTGTCACGTGAAAAGCACTAAATCACTATTTAGAAAGTGTAAAAATAATTATATGTATCACTTATGAACTACACATCTGTAATATAATGCTCCGGTTCAGAACTATAAGAACATGTAAACTGCCAAGTTGCTTCCATTGATTTATTCGTTTATTTTCGTCGTTATAAATAAATAGTTATGTTTCGAAAAGATCTTTTTATTGTGTATCCACCCTTTCACATTAATTGGTACCCGTATATATAAATTTATAAATACTCTTATTTATACCCTTTGAGGCTTACCAGGCTTCAAGAGATGATCCCTGTACAATTAAATGTAAAAACAGTTAAAATTTTTAAAGATAATAATTTCTTAACCTTAATTCACTTACATCGCAATTAGCAATAACAGTAAGAAAAAAATAAAAAAAAATTAATATTATTTATTTATCCATTAATTCTCATTATGTCCAGATAGGTTAAAACTGAATAAAATGGTATTTATGTTTTTTCTTCATTTAATAAATAATAATAATAATAATTTATTTTTCTCTTCACAAAGGTAACAATTATTACACACACATTAACAGAAATCACATATTAAAAATAAAATACCTTTGTAAGAGATTGGAGTCTATACTAGGAACAAACCTGTGTTACGGAACTCCAGGCTCCCACCTTAGAATATGAACATTTATTTTTTCATAAAAGAATAGGTTTTGTGTATGTGGTTGTGTGCATGTGTTAGTATATGATTTAGTGTCAGTAAGTGTGTGTAAGGTGCCTAATGAATCAGTGCAAAGATAATAATTTGTCTGTCGAGTCATAAGTTTGACTCAGGAGCTAATTAATAGTTTTATTTTTACATCTGTGCTTGCTAAATGAGTAGGATTTGATAATTTTATTTAGTTTTTTTTATAAAGGTAACTACCCCGGAAACAGGAGAATTTCCTCGCAAATGATAAAATAATATATTAGTACAGATTACTTGTCAAAGGAAGGTTTGCAAGCCTACAACACAAGCTAACTTAGTGTTGGTCTGTAGATTCAAGCTTTGATCGAATTGTAACTCGTACTCTATTGGTATTGTTATTTTTGGTAAAATAAAAATAATTATATATATATTTTGGTTTTCTGGGTTTTAAAGACCGTTTACAACTACATTAACGGGTTGTTACCAAGTCAATGCAGCGTGCGGTGTGATAATAATTATGATTGATGTGTGATTGGGTTCTGTCTCATTCTCGTTCAACTGCATGAACTTACGAACAATTCTGCATGTATTGAGGATGGGCTTGGGTATATAGAGATTCTTGCAGGTTGAGCAGTTTAAGACTGTGCAGGAGATGATTTGGGATTACACCTGTCGATGAGAGGACTATTGGGATTACATATACTTTATCTTGCCTCCATATTCTAGTAATTTCTTCTTTGAGCTCTGCATACTTGCTTATTTTTTCAGTTATGGTTTTTTGTAGGTTGTGCGTGTTTGGAATAGCAATGTGTATCAAGTATGTGGTTTTATTTGATTTGTCTTGCAGTGTATTATTTTTATTATTATTATTATATAGTATTACAATAGGTTAGTATGGATTGACAAAGGGATAAATATACCATTTTGATAATATTCGTATCACACACATAACGCAAGGTAAGTAAGTTTACGGACTCTCGTGGTTAAGGAATCAATGTGCATATGGAAGTTGAGACGTTCATCAATGTAGACACATAGGTATTTAGTGTTCAGATTTTGTTAAAAGGGTGTACATGTATTTGGGTTTTCACAAGTATGTGCAATAAGGCTATAGTTTTGGAGTTCATTAACATCTTTTTTTATATAGAAAGCAATATAATTTGTTTTTGATACATTTAGAGTTAATTTATCTATTAAACTAAATTAACTAGCCATTTTGAAACTTTATCAAGCTCTACCTACTTGTGCTTTATGAAAGGTTTCAAGAAACCTTCTTGGCAAGCCAAGAATACCTGTTTAAACGTAGAGCAGTATCATCTGCAAAATAAATAACTCTGCCATCTCCAATATCTATATCGTAGAAGTCATTCAGATAGGTTAGGAAGAGTGTAGGACCTAGTACACCTCCTTGTGGGACTCTATGGTGAATGGGAAGGGACTCACTATGATAGTTGTCTATTTTAACCCTCTGGAAACGATTTTCTAGATAGTCCTTGAACAGCTTAAGTAAAGATCCAACTTCTGTATCAAGAGTGGAATAGGCACAGTATCAAAAGCCTAAGTAAGGTCACATAATTGGTCAACGAATAACACATGGCCTAAGGGCTAAGACCAATTTCTGTTTTTGAGATATTTGTATTTAACAGATTGGTTGTTCTTTTTGCTATGCTTCAAATATTTTATGCAAAAGGAAGCTCAACTACAAATAATATCACTTAATATGGTATACCTTATATTTTAATACTTATGGGGAGCTTCGGTGATCATCTTTTGTGACCTATTCAAGGCATTTGATAGTGTAGATTACCATATAAATCTTGCGTAAACGCAGTTTATGTGATAGAAAAGATTTATTACACTAGCTTATAGTTTAATATCTTTAGAAAACTATTCAAAGTACTGTTGTTAATAGGTTAAGATTTTGTAGTCCGCAATTAAATTGTGGTGTACCACAGGGATCTATTTTGGACCCTTTATTATTTTTTATATACATTAACGATTCTCCTTATAATTTAATTTTTTATTTATATTTGTGCAAAACAGGATTTAGGTAAATTCATATAAAACACAGTTTTGCAGTTTGAACAAAAATAAAACAGCAAGATAAAAGGTTTATTAATTTATTGATCATTACAACCCCAATCTATGTGGGGTCCGTTTCGGCGTGTTCAGACCAGGTGTAGCGATTTCTTGCTTTACGGGCACGTCCTGATCCCTAATCTTTTTCTCTTCCGCCATCTTCAACTCTGCTTCTTTCATCTCTTCTTCCATTCTCTGCAGGTGAACCGCTGCTTCTTTACGCTTGTCTCTATTTGTCCTGGAATATTAAAATGGGTTATAGCTACTAAAAATAAACAAAAAACGTTGCGATAGGATATCACAGTGTTCTTTTTCTTTCTTTGTAATGAAATAAGCCGAATACAGATTGCAAACACAGAAAGCTACTGTTAATACCGTTTAATAAAATATTGTGTTTACATAACTGCTTAAGAGACCATGTTGTGGATATATTTTTGGCATGGGAACAAGTCCCCAAGTGGGGTCAGGGTAGCCCGCTTATGCGAGCATGTTATGGGTATATGTTTGGCATGGGGACGTGTGCCCAAGTTGGGTCTTTGTAGCCTGCTTATGCGAGCATGTTATGGGTATATGTTTGGCATGGGGACGTGTCCCCAAGTTGGGTCAGGGTAGCCCGCTTATGCGAGCATGTTATGGGTGTACGTTCGGTCAGGTGAAGGTGAGGCGAGGCACTCACTTGCCGGTCTCCTTGAGCGAGTAGAACATGGGCCCGAGCTCGGCCAGCCAGCGCGGGCACACGGCGGACACGGTGTGCATGTACTCGCGGCTGGTCATGGTGAGCTCGTGGTATAGCACGTACTCGGGCGGCTCGGCCAGCCCGAACAGCGCGCTGGTGGGGTGCAGGTGGCACGGCATGCCCGTGCGGCAGTTCACGTACTCGCCGATGCCCTTCAGCCGCGCCGCCTGCTGGAAGTACGCTGCGCGCACACATTCGTTCGTCATTATACTAACTGATCACACACATTTGAAAGAGGATATTACAGTTACGAGTTGAATAGTCTACTGAGAAGCCACACGTTTAATAATAATAATAATAATTTATTTCCATAATAAGGTGATTTACAAAATATTTTACCCAGGCTCCCAAGATAGTAAATACTGTTTTTCAGGACGTTGATTCATTATTTTTACTGATCAGACACACATTTACGAGATAATACGGTCTCGAGTCGAATAGTCTATTGAAAAACTTAGTTTTGACATTTCAATTATAAAACTTAACTAGCTCAACTATTGGTAAGAACTGAGAATTCAGACAACTTATTTCTAAGAATCATCTAATTACATATTTAAATCTGGAACATTATTATATACGCAAAAGATGACTACTGCTTATTTAACAGTAACGCTGCAATTCAAAGGCATATATGTCTCTATTAAACTAGCTATATATAGTAACTTATGAGACAATTTTCGAAGGCAGTTTCTCCAGAGAAGAAGCTCTGATTGACTGGCATGTGATCCAGCATAAGATGCTAAGTAGGAATTACTACCTGAGCAGATGCACTTCCGCACGGTGTCCCAGTCGGTGCCGCAGGAGACGAGCGGCAGGCGCTGCTGCTGCAGGATGTCCTTCAGCTGCTGCCGCACCTCCCGCACCTTGCGCATCGCTTTCGCGTGCACGAAGTGCTCCGTGCACCACGAGCTCGAGTAGCTGAAACGTGCACGTGAGGAATATATATGAAATTGTCTTGTAAAGCCTTGACGAGATTACAAAAGAGTTTATTACGTTTTTTAAGTTATAAGTTGCATTTTGCCATCCGCTTTACTCCGCTTTATTCTGTCCTGTTCAATATCTTTCCAATTGGTTGCCTGGAAGAAATCACATACTAGTGATAAGGCCGCCAGTTACTAATAATAGATTAAGACTGTCTACTTATTTTTATGTTATTCTTATGTAACAAAGTATAAATAAATAAAATGATAAATAAATAAAAGAGACTGCGAAGGTGCCCGAGACCCCTAGCCCCTATTCTAGAAGATTTCTCCACTATAAAAAAGGGGTTTTAGGAGAAGATCAAGGTCGATATCCCACTAATGATATATGCAGGAAAGACATGTCAGGATGAAGGAGAGGAGTAGTATAGAGCAGGGAATGTAGAGACTTAATATCCTAGAGTAGCCACCGGGTTCAGAAAGCATCAAAAGGTTTTCTCAAAAACACCTCCACCTAAAAATTCAATAAAAAGTAATAAACATGTCTCTCTCTTACTTGTTAGTTTTCCACAGCTTGTACAAGTTGAGGAGAGTGAGATGGTCAGACTCTGGCACTTGGAACTTCTCTTTCACTGTGTCTGCTTCTTCTTCCCTCCCTTGGGGTCGGTAGAACACCGATGGCACAGATAGCATTGATACTGGAAGTAACATATATAAAGTAAGTCATTCAGAAATTTTTGTTCATTATAAGTCAAAGTAAATGTAATTATGTTCGTGTGTGTGTTGTCTGTATTGAATACATAGAACATTGTTATTCTATATGATATATCTGCCGAAATATTTGTATCACTTAATATATGAGAATTGATTTGTGTATGTGTGTGTCATCATAATATGTAAGTGGACAATATTCAGTTATCGTTGTGTGTGTATATGAGAGGAATTTTGTCGTATATCAATGTGTGGGTGTTTATGTATGGATGCATGTATGTATGAAGATCTTGGGTCTGTTACTCACCAATAATAAGCACTTCAGCGCTACACCCCATCTCTGCAGATACTATGAGCATGTGACATTGCGGCGGATCCAATGGGAACTCTGCCATTTGTCGCCCGAGGGGAGTCAGGGCGCCAGTACCGTCTAAAGCCCCTAATATCCAGAGTTGGTACATGGAGTTTAGAATAGTGTCCTGAAAATTAAACAGCACAGAATAGGTTATAATTGATATGGAACATTTTTTTTATTCTTTTAGACTGAAAGGCAGTATGCAGGTCTATTATAAATGAAAGAATACAATATTTAATGACCAGTGATGAATGTTGGTCATCAATCATTCAAATCATTGGTGGGGGGTTTACCTGGGGCGGCGGGTCCATGAAGTGGAAGGCGAGCAGGTCGTGGACGCCGAGCGACTTGAGCAGCAGCACGGTGTTGGCGAGGTTGGTGCGCTGGATCTCGGGCACGGTGGCGGCCAGCAGCTCGTGCGTGAACTGGCGCCGCGTGTAGAGGCAGAACGCCTTGCCCGGGCCCGTGCGGCCCGCGCGCCCCGCCCGCTGCCGCGCGTTGGCCTGGCTCACCGGGTACATCTGCCGCGTGCACCCGAGTTATAGTCCGCGTCATTCATTTATTTATTTATTTTATTAAAACAAAGGAATATTAACAATTAGACAGTTAAAAGAAATTTACATGTAAGACTTGAAGTGATTTCTTCCAGGTTTATGTTTAGCGCTAGACGAGAATAGCTGCGCATCGGTAGAATCGCGCTCGTAATTGACGTATTGGTGCTCAAAGACAACACGACTGGGACAACCAATCAACGCTCGCGCACCCGACGATCACGCGCCCCGCGCGCCGCGCCAACCTTATTTTTGACTTCTGCGCAGGTTTCGTTCAGCGCTAAAGATTCGGGTACTATACGTTCCGTTACACTTACAGGCGAGTAGTCCTAATGTTATATCTCCCTTGACAAAACTTATAAACCCAGCTATTCGAATAGTTTGCTTGAAAATAGTCAAAGAAAGTAGACAGGATAAAATTGAGATGGTGGTTTAGGGCGAATTGCACAGTTTGCAAAAATTTTGCAGGACTTGACGCTATTCAAAAATAGAATAAACTAACATAGAAAAGAGTTGTAAAACGTATATAGTCCTTCGAGCCGGATCGAATGCATAATAAATATCTTAGAGTTGTTCGTGATCGCATGTACTATCAGATACTATTTCTACTTTCTTGTTACTATTTTTATAGGTGACTAAAAATTATCCAGATATATTCAAAATAGTCCTTCGAGCCGGAATACTTCACAGATAGATCTAAAATTACGCAACCGTTTTCTACACTAGTCTATTTATTATTTTTTTGCAGAACACTATATTCTTGTAATGAGAGAAAGTATTTCATTAAAGGAATTCTAAGTTGTTCCAGACAGATATTACAAGTTTTATTTAGTTTGGATTTTGTTCAATTTTTATATTAATAATGCGATAATTACCTGCAGAGCGTCCATACCGATCCTTGGATTGTACACTTTTAGCTTACAGTAGCCGCAATCTATCACGTACATTATACCGTCTACAGTCAGAGATGTTTCTGTGGACAATTTAAGATAATTTAATAATTTAATATTGTTTATACTGTTGTCACTAAATATATGATTTCAGCTACGCGTGTATAAACAGACGTTAATAATAATTCTCAGTGCAAAATGTCTTATTTTAATATTTTTATATTAAGAATAATTTTTTTGACCTATCCTAGACCTGTGACAATAATTAAATATAAATTTTAAGGAATCCTTCAAGACTGTTCCTTTCTTTAATCAGAGAGTAGACCGATTAAGGTGGTAAATTATTTCTTAAAGCCTGATTGCCCAACAACTGTTGTTGTTGTACCTATTAAATAAAGAATTTTCCAGACCATGCACCTCGTAGCAAGTTCAATGTCGCGTCGTCGGGCCATATAATCGCCGAATGGGTTGTTGACGCTCGTTACGCAAATTGGTCCCCATTCATAACATTTTATTTGATAATATATAGTGGAATTTTCCTAGCTGTATCTGTGCTTTGGGGCCCCTTAATGTTAGTGTTATGAACGTATGAAATACATAGTTTCAAAGAGAAGGCAATTTGAGCAAAAGTCATCCTAGACTCAGCCTTCCAGTAAGAAATGGTAGTGATTATAAAGGGTAAAATTTGTGAATTTGTGAACGTTGCAGGAAAGCAATTCACTGATCTGATTTTGAAAATTCCTGAAGTAATAGTAACTGTTCAATAATGTAGTTACTCAACAGTTTCAAAGACAGAAAATCTGAGAAATATTATCAAACAAGTTAAGTTAAAGAAGATTCTTTTCAAAATTGACCAATATTTAAAACAGTCGATAAAATTGGTTCGCTATCATTGCAGTTAATTGGCTAGTCGGAATCCCCATTTTTTTGTTTAAAAAAGATATATGCAAGATGCCCTAATCATAGACAATGTGAAGCGTCTGAATCACGCTTACACAACTTCTTGAATTCGAACCAATGGGTCGTAAGTCCTAACAGCCAGTTAGTGGTTCTACAGGTCGAGAATTCTCCCAGGGGTTTTCGCAGTTCATAAAAACGAAACATTCTCCTTTCTCCACAAATCCAATAGTTCACGTACCAGCAATATTAGTAGCGACGATACACTTCCTCTGGCCGGGCGGCGCTCGCTGGAATATCTTGGCTTGAAGATCTGCGGGCAGCTGCGAATATATTGGGAGTACTGTCAGGGGAGGCGCCGAATCTAAGTCGCCTAGCCTTTCTGTCAATACCTGCAAGAGAATATGGAATAATACTTAGTATATTGCTTTATGATTGTTTTGTTTATGGCTTGAAATACGAAACACACCTGGAGCGGTTGAAAGTTGTTTACAATTATCCGGCTTCGAAGGCAAAAAAAAAGAGTTTAGTTATATCCTCCTTCATTCGAAGAGCCTAACCTGATTTTAATGAATGAGGTGTCATAGGATTCTTGTATCAAGTATACTTAAAAGGTCACAGATGTATTATCGACTTAGCAACTATAGAATTAAAGGTTTATCTTTATCAATATTCTTTATAATTGCTACCATTCCAGAGCTGTCAAGCTCGACGAGTGTTTATGGGCGTTAATGATAACTTTTTTTCAGGTGGCTCGCCTGCTACTTTGTCCCTTATATCTATAATAAAATTACATAAGACTATTTGCCAATAGAACTTCAAAAGTTTTAGTCTCATTACCTCGCACGTGACTTCAATATCTTCCTGACCCGGCATAAAGATGAGAATGTCTCCTTCCTCAGGTTGCAGATGGATCTGAAGAGCCTGTAATTTTACGTAATTATTGTTAATATTTTGTATACTTTCCGATAAATGCGAAATATTGTTACTCATTGATATTTCTTACTCTTTTAGAAAAAAACTACTGAATGTATTTTGCTGTTAAATTTGCACGTAGAATAATAAAGATGTTGTGTAAATACAGTTTTGCCACGTGTTTTTTATAATTTATTATTTTAATAAAGAGGATGTAGTCGTGTCTTTAGTGTATATGTGTAATCACATTAGTTTTTTTTCATATTATATATTACGACTATGGTATTATTTATGAGTCTATACCAATTTACACAAGAAAAGAACTAGATGGCGTTGAGTAACGTCATAAAACATTAGTTTAATTTAATTTTTTTCCAAATATCGACATACGTATTTATTTTATACATGTAAATTGTAATAATATAAAAATCTATATTCAAATGAACATAATTATGCAGAGTTTTAACTTTATGATAAAACACATAATGCATGTCACAAGTTCTTTTGTTGTCAAAACTAGCTAGGTAACAATATTTTCAATGATTCTCTGCGCTATACTTTTTGTACATATAATATATAGAACACAGTTTGCAAACACCGGTGTTCGTGGCAGCATCAATTACATTAAAACGATGTGCAATATTGTAAGTGGTACGAACGGTATATAGCTATTAGCCGATTGGTCGCACCCACTTGCGGTTATTAGACTTCAAATACTTCTATAAATTACTAGATAAATTTCAAAAGTGTATTATATGTATTTATAAATGTAAAGTTGAAAAACAAAAATCTATATGCATAAAAATTGCATTTAATAACATATTACATACTACTTTTTCCTCCAAAGATCAAGTCAAAAAGTAGAACTACAGAATATCAGGAGATGTGAAATGACGTATATTTGAATTCGGTATTCGTGAGGTTTTTTGATAGTACTTTTTTGTACCTTCTAACTTTTTTATATACTATGACTTAGTATAGTATCGGTACCATCCCAAGCGGTTCTAATTAACAACTATTCAGTCTCGTACTTAATAATCGTGTTACATTTAAAGGGATAAAATGACATCGAAATTATGAATAATTGTTCAACATTATCTAACCACATTCTAAAGAACCACAATTATTGCAATAAAGCGGGCAAGTTTGCGGTTCATTGACATCGCTTGAAATCGCATTGAAAATGCATGAGCTATATGCAATTACCGAGTTTATTCCTTATACGGTAGGTAGGATAATCGGTTGAATGTGTATTTATTTTTAGACCATGTTAGAAGTAGAT
>JADANM010005075.1:1082663-1097002 GCA_026213755.1 Eurema hecabe | reverse complement strand
TTATGCTCTTATATCGTTCTAGATAGGTCACCTGGTGGTTCAAATGACCCATCATTTTTTCAACATGGGCCTGTAGTCTATACGGTATGGTCCGATCTTTAGTTTTGATCATTTAATTTCATTATATACTATGCCCTATATTACTTTGTAATTTATATTTTGTTTTCAAGACTTTAATAATCCGCCCGAGTAAACAACGTCATACTATGATACTACGCAACGCGTACGTGATATATGTCCAATTTTATTTCCTTTGTTTGGAGGTGATAGTATGGAAAGCATAACATTTTGTTATTAACCATTTGTTACTCTGAATTGATTTTTATTAGTCACTACAGAAATGCTATTATTATAAAACAGTAGAAAGAGAGACAACTGAGAGATATAGTCTCCAGTTACCATAAATAATTTTTAAGTAAAGGTAATATAATATAATAAATGGTTAAAAGTGTAACTTACCAAGTGTTGCTACACTTCAGTTTTTTGAAAATCAACAAACAAACATCCTTACAAACTGCTCGTAATTACAGCAACGATAAATCATACCTCGTACATACAAACATACAAACAATATACTAGATGCATAAAGAGAAAATCAACTATTCCTTTTCGGTATGGCACATGCGCAGGCGTCGGGCGTCTGGCGTCAGTGACTCATAATACAATGAGACATTTGCTTTACACATATACATACATATATAAGTGGTAAAGCCATGTCATTAAGCTGAATGAAGTCAGCTATCCTAGGGTGGGACTGTAGCGACCGCTACTAATGCGCCGAGTTCTAAATCACGCTTATGATATTTGTTCGAGACTTGACATATATACAACGTCTCGACATCGATCCATTGAGGCCTAACGGTCGGCTATTCAGTGGTTCGACTGGTTGAAGATCCTTTAGTTCAGAGGACGGTTACATCCTTCCTTACTCCTCATTGTATGCTATTACGCATACAATATGAAGGAGTAAGAAACGATCTGATAAAAAATATTTCATTCCGGGAATCGGAACAATTTTTTTATCAACATTGATTAGTCACTAACATAGGTAACTAGATGCCACCGAGAAGGAATTACCCTAAGGTAAAAAAACAATAAACAACTATCTTGGACGTGGTTACGGTTCAAAAATGATTGGGCTTTACTTGAATTACGGCGTAAACATACATTAATTACTTTTATTACTGACTATATAAGTTTTATGTGTTCGGGAACGGCGAGTTCTTACCCGCCGATTAACCCGCCTTAAGCAGATTCCAGGGGATGGTTAAAAAATTACACACTTCATAATAGCTTTTTTCTCTTTTTACTGTAGAAACATTCTATATCTATATTATTTATATTTCTGTTTAAATTTGAAGAAATTGTTTGTGGCTAACATTAAAACAGAAATAGTGGACTATTTAAACACTTCATTCTTTACTTAACAAAATTGCAGATACATTTTTAAGGATGAATTTTCGTGTAAATGTTTCTATGCTACTCTATATTTTCTCATAATATAATGAAGAAACCGACTCCTAAAAAAGTATTTACACTAGTATAGTTGCTTGTATATTGTAGTAACAAATAAAAAATAAATCATAAATAAATAAATATAAATAATAAATACTCTTTTCATTTATTTGACATTAATAATGTCCAAAGCCTGCTTGTACAAAGTCCTTGACACCAAACAGGACATCAGAATGGAAATCGCACTACATTTTCCAAATAAGCGCACAATGTACATAATGAAAGGTCAGTGAACTCATAAATCTTCATAATTTGGCGGGAGAGGTTTCTTCTGTTTGTATGTGTTGATATCATGTTGAGTCACGATTCACTTTTTTTGTACAACACCAAGTGTGAGAACGGTTGCTTATTTGGTAGTTTTTCTAGAAGCTTCTATTCTTATTCATTGTAAATACATTATTTTCCATATCCACAAATTTTTTTGAGGTTATTATAATCAATAATCATTATATTTATTACAGTGTCATGATTTTCATAGTTCTGCTGTTTTCTGTTAGTTGTAGTTAATAATTGATGATGGGTATATCAGCGGTTAAAAGTAATTCTGTACTAAGATATAATCTAGTTATTAGTATTTTCAGTTTCGTTCGGTTCGCTAATAAAAGCAAGCCAAGGAAACTTAAGTATTAGAACACTATTAAAGGACCTTAAGGTTGAATGAAATTGCAGATTTATAAAAATCGTAGTAGGGACCACTACTAGCAGTCGCTCCACTATCACGACGGAGTCACCATTGTGAGAGAAAAGAAATATAGCCTTCCTCTGAACCAAAGAAGAATCCTCGACTAGTCGAACAACTGGTTTAGACTACAGGCCCATGTTGAAAAAAATATGGGTCATTTGAACCACCAGGTGACCTATCTAGAACGATATAAGAGCATAAAATAATAAGATTCAGCACTATGACGTCACTTTTAAGCTGTCCAACTGAGTGCTGGTGAGAATTCGAAGTAACAGCTTGTATATATAGTAGTCTCAGATGAATAACATAAGCGCGATTCAGAACTCAGCGCATTAGTAGCGGTCTCTACATAATTTATAGGAGTCAACCCTTATTGCCTTATCACGTTAATTTATGAGTTGTATGAGCTTCCGACTCGTTTCCGTCGTCTACAATTTATGGCGGTTTTCGCAGTTCGATCGTAAATTCCAATCGATTGATTTATTAGCACTATACTTATTTCTGCTTGAGCGATGTTATAGAAGAGGTTAAGTTATCCTTTAAAAGATTAAAAGTCAATCTATTAATCACAAAGATTTAATTTCAACTTCTTATACTTTGAAGATTACAGCACCAGTTTTATTTAAAAAAAAATAATTAATAATTTATGTTAAAAAGTAAATAACTTTTTTAACCAAAAATTACTTTATACCACTTACCACATACTTATAACCCATTAACCATGTTCACTGGGTGATATCGCTTCCTAATGATATAATTGATTTAACATTGACAAAACCTTTAAATTTTTATGTAGATATATAGTTACTATCGGTCTATAAAGTATATAATTACTTATTTATTGGTTAAAAATCCAAGCACATTTCCTAACTCTGTCTAACTGTTAAATTATAATTTTCTATTTCCTCGGAGAAAGTGATTGAATTTATATAACAATAACATTGTCAACAGCCGGCAAATTGATAGCCGAGAAATAAACTAACCGGTAATCTATTTCTTCCGCTTTTGTAACTTTAAGTTTAATTAAGTTATCCGCCGTAATGCTTAGACCATTTGAAACAGTCTAAATATTAAGTTATAGTAACCTTATTTATATTATAAGCTGGTTATGTTTCATCTTAGGCGCTATAACATCTGTGTACCAAATTTCATTACAATCGGTTCAGCAAAAAGATTCAACCCCACGCGCAACCTTTTGGGTGCTGATTTAAAAAAAAAAGTAGCCTACGTCCTTCCGCAGACTTTACACTATCTTTGTACCAAACTTCGTTCAAATCGGTTCAGTAGTTTTAGCGTGATGGAAGGACAGACAGAAAGACAGAGTTACTTTAGCATTTATAATATTAGTATGAATTGTACTTTATATATTTTTCAATAAAGTCGCGATTATTCTCTAAAACGTAATTTCTTAGAATCTCAGATTACCTACGCTTGTTTGTATCAATAAATTTATGACTACTACGACTACAATTGTAAAGTACGTGTTATTAATAGAATGATAAATGTAAATGTAATTCTATATTTACGTTAGAGGTAGTATTTACATATACAATAGCTATTATTCAGTGATGTACAACCGACTACAAAAGTACGTTAACAAGTATATAAACGTATAATACATTTTTCTAATAGGTAAGTGTTTGCAATATAATTTCACTAAAATTAATTATTATTTTCGAAAGAAGAGTTTTTAAGACTCAAATATTATTTCAACAATTATCGTGGCAAAGGGAAAAAATATCATATTGCAATTCTGACACTGGGGCGCATTATGCCGCATATATGCTTATCGTTGAATATTTCAACTACATGTTTCTTTATTCATATATAGAGCTCTCTCAAAAACACTAAGTAGTGCTTTCGTTTGACGCGTGTAGTGATAGAAAATTAACAAATGTTTTTCTTTAATTTGACATTGATGCTTTATAAATCAGCACAGATTAAAAATACTGACCTTGATATGTCAAATGAATTATCTTAATGATTATGAGCATGTTGTTCGTAGGACATATGATACACTGATTGGTTACGGTCTGAAAGCTACACCGGCGCCTATAAGCTTTGGTGAATATATTATTACTAGCTGTTGCTCGCGACTTCGTCCCCGTCGGATCTATTTCTATTATTATGTTATTGTGAGTCAATCTTAGAAGATAGACATATACTGTCGCGGACTTTTTTTTAGATCATTTGAAGATGAATAATTCTTTCATACATATTATCGCAGCGCACGCAAAGGAAGCCCTCAAAGATGAAAAATTTCCCCCCTTTTTTCCATATTTTCCATTATAATATCTTCGCTCCTATTAGTCGCAGTGTGATGTTATGTAGCCTAAAACCTTCCTCGATAAATGGTCAATTCAATAAAAAAAGAATTTTTCAATTCGAACCCGTAAATCCTGAGATTAGCGCGTTCAAAAAAACAAACAAACAAACTCTTCAGCTTTATATATTAGTATAGATATATTAGTATAGATTGGCCTGACGCGACTTAGTTCACGCTGTACCTACATGCAACCTTAATGTATCTCTTTTATCATACTTCAAGGATTATTCTAAGAAAAGAATTATCGAAATCGGTTCAGCTATTATACAATAATGCACTCAGCAACACATTAGGCGATCGACTGCCATTTTTCGGTGAGAATACTAATACTAAAATAACACACTATTTATATTGAATCTCTGAATCAAATTTGCCATTTGAAATATTCTTTTTCTAATTTAAAACTAAATAATTTTTATCCTAATGCTATACAAGATAAAATAACTATAAATGAACTATATCTACGAAATGTATTCGACATTTTTGGACTCGTACAAGTTAACATTTAAAAATAATTTCTTTTTTAAAAGTATACTCTTAGTAAAGTATCAGCCAATTATTCGTCCCAAAAGCTTTATACCAACTTAAACAAAACAAATAATAACAAGGAATTCCACGTATGTAAAAACATGAATAAATATACACGGATGAGCGACACTCACTCATTATGTAAGATCCTGTCATTAGTTAATACTATGACTGATTAAGACTGATGGCTAAGTCCTTACAGGTAGCAAGAAGCAGGTACATCCAAACTGGTTACTACTGGATTCACATTTTTAACTGCGCAGCACAAGTCAGCCGTGGCTTATCTAACCACAGGTAATCTAGGTAGAATTACGTCATTAAAAATTCTTCAATATGACGTAACTTCAGATTCTTTGTTCCCTAGCTTGGGAGGGCATCCAAGTTGCGTGAATCAGGTCTGTTCGGAGTGTGTCTCATGACTGCACTTTACTTTGACCTGGTGCTTAGATTAAAGGATCAGGGGTATTTGTAAAATGCCCAAAGATAACGAAGCCACTCGCGCCACTAATTCATTCATTCATGAATGAATGTGAATATTAATTACGAAAAATATAAAATGTGTATCGAATGGTGGAAGAATTGTAAGTGGCATTGATCTCAATTTTTAGATAAATTACACGAATAACTTCATCATTCTGGAATGGTTCTATTTTCAGTAAAATAGTACAAGGGTCTCAAATTATTGGATACCAATTGACACATACATTTTTCTATATTATGAATATCGAAGGAGGCCAAAATACCTGTAGAGGCGACATTACCTTCTCTCCTCTAGTCCTTATTCAACATTATACCTTCTGGCTACACCAGAATGTGTTTGGAAATATGGCAAAGAAAAGTAAATACGTTTAAGTTGATCATTCCTGTCCTAGTCTAAGGAGTGTCTTATCTAGATTCGACCGGTTCCCACTGGATTGGTAGTACTGCGCAGTGCCAGTCAACCGTGTATTATCTAACCGCAACTTGTCTAGATACGGATTACCTTATTTTTACGCAACCACACTGATAGTGTTTCAATTATATCTGTGGTCAAGTGTTTTTAACTTCGTCTTGTTAAAAATACTTGTTCTCTTGTATTCTCGTTATCTTTAGGACACTACGTTTATAGTAAGATGTTACATAATAAATAATTATAATACTTTATGAGTTATTTTAACACAACACCATCTAATCCCACTTTAAGCAGAGCCTGGGGTATAGCATACAGATTATACGAGTGTATAAAGTCAGTGCCATTACGAAAAAGGACTTCTTTCTGAGCCAGTCGATTACCAAATGCCATGAACATAACCTAAAAATTTACATATATAATATTCTTTACCCTTGCATAGAACCGCCACTATGTTAAGCACGACTCCGACACAATAGACGTTATATATTTTAATAAATAGATAGTTCGCGTTCCAAGGCAGCACGATAACCTTTATCACTTACATAAATAGCCGGTAACGGTAATAACAGAGCAATGAATCATGTGCAATGCCAATAGCACGTGCTGATCGCGATCTGGCACCGCGAGTCCACGTGAGTTCAGTTTTAAACAAATAACAACTAATTAATCGCTCTGTTTATCATCTTATTGTTTAGATTTGGCTGTATTATATATCACCTCTTTGTTATTATATATCGAATGGACTGTAACTTTAGAATATCTTAATGATTTTCTTTAGATTATCTAATATTTAGAATAGGGTTTTTGCAAACGTTTTGGTAGGTACTTGAGCGTGTCGTGAAAGACTCGATGAAGATGCCCGTGAATTCAACCCGCTCCAATATAACGGAACACAGAGAAGTTTAATCAGTACTAGATGGTTTCTTTCATGGGAAAACGTTTTCGCTTCACAATTGTAGAACAAAATAGGAAAGGTCGGAATAACCGACTAAAACCCCTCGGTTTTCTACTGTCCCGCATTTTACACCAGGTTGTGATCAGCACTAGATCATAATATAATCAGTAGAAGCTTGATATAATCAAAAGATTTCCCCACTGTAAAAATGTACTTTAACGTTATCTGAGCTAGTCTATAGCCCTCCTATATATGATATTAATTGTCATATTAAAACACATCTAACCTAACTACATTATCCACGTATAGGAGATCAAAAATAACAAATAACAAAACACGTAACAAATAAGCTGTTATAGCAATAATAAATTGCAGTTGAGGATTGCATATTAGCTCCAAGTTCCCGTCGGAAGATACATTACGTCAAGATACACACACACTAAGCACATACACACATAACAGTTTATTTACTAGCTGTGCCCGGCGATTTTATCCGCGTAGATCCTATGTGTTAAACCAGTGAAAATTTACATTTATATCATATTTATTCTGTTATTCTTTGGGTGAAAGAACAACAAACAGACATACTACGTCTCGATGGTGAGTAATGAAGTTAATTATACACCGTTATTATGATACTCTGAAGTTTTACTTATTAAGAACCATAGAAAGAGCCTTCGTGAAGCAAACAATATGACGTCACTCACTGCAACACATATTATATTTAAAAATTATATGCTTTAATATTCATAAACTCATTAAGAATGGAAGAGAACGTTCGAAGATCGCTACCGCGGTACGTTCGCTTCGTTCGCTCGCCTTCGTCAATCTATGTTCTAACATCTCCTAAAACTAAAACAAATCGTATTAATAGGAGAAATGATATAAAGACTTGTTAATTACGAACTCCCTACATATATCACAGTAAATAAACAATGTTTACAATCATAAATTATTACGTCTAGACACGAACAATACACGACAATCCATATAAGCTTAAAATAACTGATCGTAATTTAGCGAAATGTCATAAATATGGCGGCCTGGACCTGTGTCAAGGTATACAATGGTTGGAGATTCAGTCTTTGGACCGCTATCAAGTGCCGTGTAAAATCAACAATTTTCTGTCCCTCTCGCACTTATTGCTTTAAAGCGATTGTTAAAATATTTTCTATTAAGGGTCAACAGTTTTTTTAATAGGAAACGATGATCCTGATCGTAAGTAACCACCTCGGCCCGTAAGCATTCGCAATGGTCTCACGAAGGTAGGTCGTACGTCGAACACGAGTCACGGGTCCCTTAACATAGCAGACTTCTCCGTAAAACTGAATAGCCTAACATCCAAACACTAAAATTTTCACTCATTAATTCTATAATACTTGTTTTTAAGTTACCTTTACATTGTGATACTACTCCTTTAAAAAATAAGAAAAAAAAAATTCTACGCATGCAATTATTCAGAGCTAGGGTTGCGTAAACCTATTTTAAACATACTTCTCTTTAGCATCCTTGCTACAGTGTTGCTAACAATAAGAGGTGTGTGCGTTAATGACCAACACTTGGCTTACGATCAAATCAGGGTTGCCAGCTATTATTAGGTGTATACGATTTCACAATCACATCACTCCCAACTGCGTAGGCGATGTGATTAAAATATTTGATGAGTATTTTTGTAGGAATTTATTGGTTGTTTTATGATACAAATGTATTTGAATCTAATCTGTAAGTATATTTTTGTAGATAGATAGTAATTTCAAGTCGTATAAAGGACGTTATAATGAAAAAGACATAATCTACATGCATACTTAGTATAAATATATCAGTGCATGTTACTAAATTAAATAAAAAATATTTATAAGCTCATTCATGTTTAAACCTTTCAAACTAACCAATTTGCATGTGGTTTATTTATCAGGTAAAATAATTCGAAGGGAAGCTTATTATATAAGACATGCATAACAACGGATAAAACGGAGACACTGCTAGTAATATATAAAGCTATCATATGAATCATAAAAAACTCATTTCAATATTTTTATAACTAATTAAAATTAAAATTAGCAATAATCAAAAATATATGGCAATGTGACAGCCCTAAGCGCCAATAGAGCTTGCAAATGTTACCAATGCCAAATTATTGTGCAAGAAACAAAATGTTTATTTTGAAATGTTTTTTGACATCGATAAATCTATCAACATAATTTACATATTATCTATTAAATATAGATTAATTATTATTTGTAACACTAATAGTCAGATAACTCGTTTTGTTTATGTGTTAACATATAAATTTATGTAATAGGGTTTTCAAAAATAAAAGTAAATACCTAATATGAAGTTTTATAATTCATTTTATGTGTATATATTTGGTTTATAAAATCGAGTATCCAAACGACATTTACAAACAACATTGCAAAACCGAAACAATTTCTACTATAAATAGCTGCAGCCCTTTACTTGCGCTTTATAAAATACAGTATGATGTTATTTTTAATTAAAAAATCATGCTGAAATAGTGCGATAGATGACGCTGATTTTTTATAATTACCAATCTTACCAACCAACCTAATTCATATTATAGTATAAGTATATACTATGTAATATCTATTAAGTAAAAATGGGAAAATATAAAATATCAGGATACGAAAAAGCACCAAAGGCCAACTTTGAGTGTCTTAATTAACAAGCATACAAAAAATACATTAGTGTATACCAGAAAATACAAAACACACTAGTAGTAATAGAACGCTTTAATTTAATCTTGGTGATAATTTTATATTTCCGATTTAGAACAGAGTACTTATTTGCTAGAAAAATATAGAACCGCGCGTAATCTTTCTAGTGTTACTAACACTTGAAATGTTATAAGACTTAAAAAAACTAGGTACGAAATATTTAAAAGTAACCCAATTCCCGAATTAATAATATCAAAAAGAAGTGTTTATACATCACATGACACATCCTGCCGTATAGATGTTATTTATAATATTATATTAATCTAGCATCACCCTGTATATCGGCGTGCGTACAAATACAGTCGCCACAGAAGGACAGACGAGACGTGCTGAATATATATTAACTGCTCTATAAATGGATACACGCACCGAGCGAGACGCCGAGAGCGGATAAACACAACCCATTATACGATTTTGATTACTTAAGACATCACTTTTCTATGACATACTTTACTTTAACTCCTATGACTCTCTAGATCGGGCCATCTAGCTTTGGCACCAGGGCGGGAGGTTCACACCGTCGTGGTCAAGAACTTATAATTTAATGTTGAATAATGAGAGAAAATATAAACAAACTCATTATGGTAACCACCTAAGGTGTAGAACCAGCTCAATTCACATTAGTCTCGGTAAGGTAAGGCTCCTAAGTCCTAGTACATAGTATAAGTATTTTTATAAAGAAAAAAATAGCGAAAACAAATCCGATGTTAGTACTATTTTATCTCAGTTAGTTATAAATTCTCACTTTCTAATTTTATCATTAGTTGGACATATCAAACGAAACCGGTTTTGAATTCCGTTTAAATGCAGACTCGCCTACTTGTTGAGAAAGCCTATTTATAAATAGATGTCGATTTATTTATGCCTCTTTTCAAAGGAAAAGCTTGTAACTCGTCCAAATATTGATACTGTTTTGTTTAAAGACAACTCTTTACCTAGTGTTTTGTTCTTAATTTTTCGGGTAATCATTATATAGTGTAAAAAAAAGTCAATTTTTTCCGTCTGTTCTATCCTATGTATGCTTAAATCTTTATAACTACCAAAAGATTTTCATGCGGCTCTTATCATCAAATAGAGTGATTCAAGAGAAAGCTTTATACGTATAATACATGCATAATATATGCGAGTTAATCCGGGCCGGGTAGCTAGTTATTTATGATATATATGAGATGAAGTCCCAAATACGTTGCGTAATAATTGTTTGACAACAAGTTCCGATATAATATCAGTCTATTAATAAACATGTAGGAGAGGTCACGCAACGACCACATTCATTAATGATAAATTAACATACGAAGCACTGTTTCATACCGATAAAATTAGTATCGGCGATATTACAGGCCGCTTTGTTCAATGTATTTTTGTATGGAGATTAATTAAGACATTTATAATACTTAATGTTTTAAGGGTTTTTTTTATTATAATTGTCTTTTTAATTTATAAGGTATATTATGACTTTGATCTGTTCGAGTGTCTCTATGTGGATGTCTACTACAACTAGTCGAAAGTTGCATTGCTTTTTATTTTTCGTGGATGTCCCTAAGTTTACGGACGACGTGCTTCAGAGCTCCTTGGGTGGGTCTTCCTAGAGTGCTATAACTTGGTTTATTCAAAGTGAAAGTCGCAGTATAAAAGAAAATTTGTTTTCTTTGTGTTAAACAAGCTCTTTACTATATTGAAAACTTAATATGTAATGTGTGATTCTAACGCTGAAGTCTTAGATCGATGCACGATCATGAATAATTAAGACTTATTCATTTTATGATTATATTAAGAAGGGATTTCAACAAATATTTACTAGACAAATAGAAATGCTGTAGCTTAAAAGCGTTCTTGGCTCGAAATTGTGTCTTATTTAATTGTAACGACAATAAATATTAAACAATTTGCCAGCGATATATGTACATACAGTCGAACACAAAAGCAATTAAAACATTAAACATTACAAAACATTTTGACACTGAAATATTTAAATGGTTTAATTGTTCGCTGTATTTTTAAAATAGCTATCGATATCGAAAAAAGGAATTTGCAAATGTTTTATATTTCAAACAAACTAAACCAATTTCTAACCTTTTTTTAGATTATTGCTTAAAGTAGAATGTTCTTAAGCAGAGAAAATACCGGTAGGTATAAGGTAGGATAGGTTCAGCGTAAGTGTGTCGGGTTTGCTAGAATAAAAAAGTATAATGACAATGATACAAACTAATCATATCATAAGCATTTAAATATAGAGGGAAGTTCAATTCAACCAATGAAATATATTGCTATTAAGATTTGTTGTTTTCAAATGTAAAATACTAAAAAAACTTTTGCAATCGACTGTACGTCTCGCTTATAAAGTGTTCTGGCAACGTGACATGTCCGTATCTTATGTTTTGTTTACAAATATTGGGCGACCTACTTTTCGGACTGCTATAGCAGAATACATAATCGTTATGTTGGTATTTGTGTTAAGAATGAGAAAGAGAGCACTTGAAGCGATCAAAAATAAATATAATATGTATTTTTAATAAAATGTAAACACGAATTATCTATACATATAAAAGAAAGCCGTGTAAGTTACACCTCATAACTCAATAACGGCAGAACAGATTTGGGTAGTCTAGAGCTAGGAGACGGACATAAGATACTAGGTAGGTGCTAGGTAGGTAGGATGTAGGTATTTATTTTTTTGTATTTTTTTTTCAATAAAAAAAACATAGTCTGCTTATTTATTGCCATTAAGGCGGAACAAAGTTAGCCGGGTCAGCTAGTTGAAAGAAAAAAGAAAGTTACACTTGAGGATGTGTTGCTAACAGTTTTTTATGATTATTTTCTTATGATTGGATTTAGCGGAAGTTTAGTATACAAATTGAGGTAAATAAGACCCTTTTTGTGTACAGTAGGAAATCCTTTTAGGGATAAGACTACTTCAGATATCTTTGGATATGTCGTACTCGTACAGAATGGTGCCACTACCGACTAAAATGTACAAATTCACGAGTACGAATTTTCAGTCATCCACAAAAGTACCTAGTAGTAAGTAACATACCCTTTTCTTAATGGGGAAATGCCCATGCAATGCCTCCAGCCTCGGGGTATGGCTGTAGGTTATGTCAGTCTCTTACCCACTCAAACCCTACGATTTGGGTACCTTAAAACCTGGATTAACAAACAGGACTACTTTTTATCCCGATATCGCCTAGGGTACTAAGGTACAACTAGTACCTTATATGCATAAGATGCAACAAATCACACTTCCCATAGTAAATAAGTACTAATGTGCATCGGACGTGGGTAATTGAGCCAGTTATAAAGCTGTGGCCTTGTACTCTGAGACGCCGGCGTAATTAACAAGGTTTATTGTTTATAAATAAACCTAGTTTACTATAGATAGCTTGTAGATTATTAATAAATTATTTTTAATTGTAAATATAGAAGACTCGCCGCTCCCTGCGGTTTAAAGTATCCAATGTGTTGGTCTAATACTGGAAATTTTATGTAATGACTAGCTGTGCCTGCGACTTCGCCCGCGTAGAAAATTGACTGGGTAGCATTTTTGAAAATGCCTAACCCGCGCCAACAAACGTTCAGCAAGTTCAACGTGATTCTTTAAATTGCCATAACTTTTTTCTTTATCAACCGATTGACATGAATTAAACACTAAATGTTAAGTAAAGCCTAACACAATATATCATAGAAAACCTCATCTAGATAGGATACGCCGTTTCTGAGATTAGCGTGCACAAACAAACAGACAAACAGACAAAAATTCCATAAATCATTGTTGTGGGTTCCATTGCGTTAGTAAAGGTCTCCTATAATATTTTCTCTCATATATCTTCCATGTGCAGACAGCGACTCGTTACGATTTTATTATATGTTTAGATATATAATGTGGTTGTGCTCATAATAAAATAAATAAATAGATAAAGATGAAGAGTGATCAACGCCACTAATACAAAGACCGGCAACATACTCGTAGTTCCACGGGTTTGTGGCCAGCCTCTTATTCGGCATTCAAAACTTCAGCCGAAACACTTTAGTAGTTTTTGCACGACGAACAACGAACATACTCACAAACTTTCACATTTATAATATAAGGAACGATCGACAATAATTTTCATACTGATAGTATGTATCTAAAATTTGTAAACAATTCAAATGTGAAAGCTCTTACAATTATAGCTATTCCAGGTTTTATCGTGTTTTACATTAAATTAATATTATACGAGTATTATTTAAACCATAACACATTACGTATCATCGGTATATTCTTCCTCTTCACTGGATTTATACACGTACGTCAAAAGTACGTCAAACAAAATTCCTTATATTTTATCCTTCCGTAATCCCACTTATAAAACCCTTTTTAATCTGTGGAAAATCCTCTTAGGTATACCACGTCCTCCTCGGGGGAGAAGGAGGCGGTTACGTGTGACTGTCACTATCGACTGAAGCACACCGGTGTATAGGTCGCGTCATTTATGTTTAGCGCTGGACGAGAATAGCTGCGCATCGGTAGAATCGCGCTCGTAATTGACGTATTGGTGCGAGAAAGACAACACGACTGGGACAATCAATCATCGCTCGTGCACCCGACGATCGCGCGCCCCGCGCGCCGCGCCGTTACCTCGATACCTTATTTTTGACTTCAGCTCAGGTTTCGTTCAGCGCTCAAAATTCGTGACGCGACCTATACCTCCGCGCGCACACACATACGGACTTGCGAGGACGTAGTCCAATCTTCTGCGAGCCTTTTGAGCCCACTTATGGGCCTACTA
>JADANM010005075.1:1056299-1072430 GCA_026213755.1 Eurema hecabe | reverse complement strand
TAGATTCATAATCTATTTTGTGTGTAATATATTTACGTTAACGTATTTAGAAACAAGTCATTAAATATTGGCTATACGTTCTCTTTGCTATACATCACACATCGCCTATACCTATTTGCTACTTTTGACACGTCGGAGTAGGTGTGTCAATTGTTTGATTTATAGTAATATGTCAGACAGGATTTAACGCTGTGGTTATAATCAAATATATTGATGTTTATTTGAAACGATATTGTTCCTTCATTTCTATATGAATACGTATAGATTATTTATCCGACAATTTTAAAGGAAAAAAAGGGTTAGAGGTTACTCTAATGTAATAAATTTAATTTAAGTCTATGGTTTTTAATTTTACAGAACAGAATAACACATTCAATTCAAAACATTTTTTTAAAATAACGATAATTGATATATTTAACTTCTACAGCTAAAAATATACCAGGTTTATTTTTTTCAATGATATTTTAAATTTCCATTTTAAAAATGTTATAAGATGCAAGATTTATATGAATTATAAACACTAGTGTACAAAAACTAAACTTAAACCACCCCTTCCAACCACAACAATATAGATCTTCAATCTCTAGTTTGACAAACAACTGCCTAGTCTAGTCTAGTTTAAAGAACAGTATAATACATACACAATATCCATACATATAATAAAAACGTAACGAGTCGCTGTCTGTACATGAAAGATATATGAGAAAAAATATTATAGGAGACCTTCATTAACGCAATAGAACAATGATTTTTGGAATTTTTGTCTGTTTGTCTGTGCACGCTAATCTCAGAAACGGCTTATCCTATCTAGATGGGGTTTTCAATTATATATTGTGGTAAGCTTCACTTAACATTTAGTGACTAATTCATGTCAATCAGTTAATAAATAAAAAAGTTATGGCAATTTAAATAATCACGTTGAACTTGCTGAACTGTTGGCGCGTGTTAGGAATTTTCAAAAATGCTGCCGAAAGTCACTTTTCTACGCGGGCGAAGTCGCGGGCACAGCTAGTACATAATATACATATAACACGCGGAAGCACCAACCCACCCACGACTGTAACCCACAGCAAATTTACTACCGCTTACTAACCGCCATAACAATGCAACGTAAATAACGCCCATCTAGAAAATTAATATGCGAAATAGCACTATGATTTGTAGACTTACTAGCTTACTGACATATTGTTAAATCGCCATTTGTGCTTTACAAGAAAGAAACTATGAATATATGAATCGAAGTATTATTAAATGATTCTGCTCCCATAAATTCAGATATTTCTATAACTGTCAAATTAAAAAAAAAAAACATTTGTTAATTTTCTGCCACTGCACATGTAATGGCACGCATTAAGTGAAAGCACCACTTTATTTTGAGAGTGCTCGATAATTGAATACAGAAAGGTGTAGTTGAAACATTCAACGTTAAGCATTATGCCGCATAATGCGTCCTAGTGCTTTTATTGGAAAACACTGATAATGACTACGTTCAATGTTTTCCTACTCCTACTTTAGTATGAGCTAATATTTATTTAATTGGACTACAGTGTAGAGGTTAATAGACACAATAACTTCCCAATTAGATTGCTGCAAATAATATTAATGGCCTTGTACTGTCAAGTGACGTAATATGACATGTGAACATGTGTCATTCGATTAACCAAACAAAGTTGGCGTTATAATCGCGTCTAGGGCATTTCGTTTTCCTCAATTGTCTTAACTGCCAACAATGATGGCTTAATATTTGACGCTGATTAGTATTTTCAATATTGTCAACTATAGTCTCTACTCTCTATCTAATAGAACAGTGGTTTTTAACCGGTGGTCCGCGGACCACTGGTTGTCCCTGGAAGCATCCCAAGTGGTCCGCAAAGTAAAAAAAAATGATTAGAAGCAACAATTTAAAAATTAGTAAAGAGTATGCAATCACAAAATTCTATTAACATTGATAAATATGTATAATGCGCATTTACAATAAATAATAAATAAAAAAATATTTTGAAAAATTTAATGCATTTTTTTTATAGATACATAGAACGAGCGTTTATTTTTTATAGGTGGTCCGTGACAAAAGAGAAATTAAAACAAATAGTCCCTCATGTTTAAAAGGTTAAGAACCACTGTAATAGAATATAAAAAAAAAGATAAATCAAAGAGGTTTTATGTCAAAAATATGTCTTTAGGTTACAGAAAAGTACCTATCACGTATACGCGACTTTAAGGGCTGTCTAAAGCCTATCAATCACAGATAAAACAATGCAGTACAAGATATGAACACCTTACTCAGTGCGTCAAATCTCGCCTCTTGAATGGAATGACGCATTGTCTCAGAAATATATGACGAGTTGCAGTAATCTTTTTATCCGGGTTGCAAAATGTTTTATTGTTTTATCGTAATGTCTACTGTAATTTAAACAAAGAAAGAAAATTTTCCAACAGCATATATAAATATACTACCGTTTGCTCGTGAAGTTGTTCGGTTGGATTTATATTATATACTTATTTAGCCTGAAGGCTTTTCCTTGATAAATAGACTATCCAAACACAAAAAGAATTGTTAAAGTTGAACTAGTAGTTTCTGCGATTAACGCGTTCCAATAAAGAAACTAACAAAAACCCTTTAGATTTAGAATATAAGTATAGATGTGAATGAATTTTACCTTCCTATGAATCGATCTTTCTATTAAAAAACGAAGCAAAATCGGTTGCACAGTTTTAAAGTTATAAGCATACATAGTGACAGACATACAGACCGCGTAAAGAAACTTTATTTTATACTTTACAGTTAGCGAAGTTCCAATCAGCTTAAAAATAATTTCTTTTATTTTAAAGAAATTGTATGACGCATATATAATTAATTAGCCAGTATTAATGACCAACACGATCCTTATCTATGAAATACTTGATGTTTTATCGTAATCAATTGGGACAGCATGGAATTACGCCACAAGGTTATTTATCTTATATTTTAACATATGTATATACATTATACATGTTATGATATTAACATTGATAGCTGGTTTGATATACATATATTTCTGAGTTAGCTGTGTAATTAACTTCATCAAAATCTATCTATTAAGGTCTCAACCCACTACAACGTATCATACCATGACCGTGCTATGAACGTATCAGACACGTCAAGCAACACTATACGGTCTACTATGCCCACTAGAGCGTATCAAAGTCGTATGTATCGACAATACTTTTTTTTTTATAATATGAAGAGAGGAGACGAGCTGGACGCACTCCTGATGGTAAGAGTAACGCCAGCCCATAGCCGATGCAGTGCTACCCGGAACTTTGCTATAAAGCCTAACTCCGGGCAGGAGTGCACTACAATGACTACTACTACTACTTGCCGGTCCGTGCATGGCACGCGACAGTGCTAGTCGGTAACGGAACGGGCTAGTGGGCATGCACTCATACTTTTTAATACAGAGAATATTTTTTTGCCTGACACGTTCATAGCACGGTCATAGTATGATACTTTGTTGTGGGCAGAGATCTTTAGCTGTTAGTAATAGGCACATAAACCTAAACATTCGCATCTAATGTACTAGTGAAACTATCAATTAGTTTTTATATTCAAAGTTTTCAATAACAACGAACTTAACATGACTCCAAACAAATAACTTGTTAGTTTAACACACTGTATTTTGATATTTCAATATTGATTTTATAAGCAAATTTTGTTCCGTTCCTATACTCCGTGACATTTATAATGCATATAACACGTTTTACATATTACTGGCATTTAATTTATTTAGCCACATTTAAAACAAGCAATCTTTAAATAAATAAAAACCAGGAAGAAATGTATTTTGTTTACATAATTATGCAACATGAACATGATTTTATTCCGTTTTATTTATTATATGAGATTGCCTTTTTATATAGTGGTTGATAATTATTGCGCAGGAGATTGAGCGGACCCGAGGGGGGTGGACCTCTTATAGAACATAATGATTTTATTTACCTACATATATCGTCATTAATAAAGTAATTCTTGACCACGACTACAGTACACAGACTATTTGCCTAATAGCTTCCAAAATGTGGACACAACGAATTTATCAAATAAAGATAATAATTAATAAGGAAATTCCTTATCATACACAAAAAATTGTAGTCTGTAGACCAACTGTCGGAGTCTCTAAGCCACGCCTTTCGATTTTCAATGCATGTATTATTCACATAAACCTGTCCTTGAATCATTCTTCCTGATAAAGAAACCCGATGAAAAAAGGTTTTTAGATACAGTGTAATGAATACATATATAGTTACGTATTACGCTTACTATTTGGTTACCTTGAAATACATTTAACTATTTTAGGCTTTAAAAAAATACTAGTACCTACTACATACCAAGAATGTTGTTCACCTTCTAATAAACATACTAACATATAAAATAATTATAATTGTTATGCCGTTATCGATCGCGTGTTAATTCGTTCCACTTAACCTCCTTCATATTTCTGCTGTCCTGGTAAGATGGATATCAGTAAATTATTTTGTTCTTTAATTTATTAGTTTGAAAGTTATTATTTTAATGAATTAACTTATGCACTCACAAAACAAAACAATATCTTTAAATCAATGATTTTAAGCATAAAAAATAAAAATCATTGATTATAATTACAATTATTGTGCTGCCTGTTCAGAAAGCAGTTACTACAGAAAAGAAACGACACGAATTTGGAAGCTCGTAAGATAGGTATTGCTTATTTAACTTTTATTAAAGTTATTCTAGTCTCAAGTATTAATTATAATTACTAATGATCGCAATATTTAATTTAATTTATTTAAGAATAATTGTCATTAACCAAAATTATATCCTTGATTCTTATCAAAGCAACGCAAAGATTATAGCGCATTATTTATGTTTTCGGGTTTTTTTCTCATAATCGAATTAAAAGATAATGCATAATTCGCCTTGGTATCGACTTAATATATTTTAACACGGAAGCTGTCTCACATTCTTTCACGATAACAATATTGGACATTTTATAAATACATACTATGTTTACAACATTTAAATTTTGTACAGATATTTATTTAAATAATTTTCCTATATACATAGATCTTAATTAGACTAAATCTTGACTTCGTATTTCTTTTGTAAATGTGATTCAGTTATCTAAACAGCGTTTAATAAAAATAATCTAAATAGCAAAAGGGAAAAAGTAAGGTAAAAATGGAATGCAGTGGTTCCATCACCCGACGCAATAAAAATACAGTTCTAACGATATGGTATTCGAAGACAACGAGTTTTTTTCACGTTATTAAGAGGGGCAAGCGAGTAGGCAAGGCAATAATGTAAAATCTACTCGTGGACTTTACAGCTCAGGAGTGAAAGGGCTTTTAACCTTTCGGCGTGTTTTCGTGCTTTCCTTACGGCATGAACCTACTATTCTATATTATACATGTTAGTTTTAGCCAGTCTATCCGATGTCATTCAGGCTAGAACTAATTCTAGCTGGAATTATATCGAATAGACCTAATTTATCCAACAGGGAATGGCTGAATCTAGTTGTAGCCGGCATGATGAAGGATAGACCTAGTTTTCCCCGAAAACAATCGGCTCCTACTAGGTTTAACCAAGAGTAAGTGGCTACACCTAGTTCTAACCGGCTAAAACTAGGTGTAGCCGCTCTTCGGGTATTAGCCGTAACATTTATATAATTAAAATAAATGCCGTAAGAAGCGTTTATTATAATAATTGAAACAATTGTACACAATTTCAGTAATGACGTTAAACATTGGTATTTATATGCCAGTCACGCGAATGACTTGTAAATTGATTAAAAGCTATTTAATTATTGTATATTTTGTGTTTTAGTATTTAGTACCTACTGTTGTTTTTGTATACTGTGTGTTTATATTCTATTAAGATACTTAGCAACAATACGAATAAAAAAATTGTGTTTTTTTAAGTTATTTTCCGTTAAAATATAGATCTTTTTGTGTTTTCTATTGATCCCTTTTTCCATTTGAGTTTTAAAGTTCTTTTCTAACTTCCTTATACATCAAAGTATACATTTTTTCTTATCCGATTGATATTTTGTTGGTTGGCGCGTCTTCGAGCGGAATAAAGTGACCGCCAACTCTAAAACGCGCTATACATATTTTTTCGAGACTATACCATCAATTTAATATACCATCAATTTACAGAAAGATATATGGTATAATATAATATTACCCATTGAAGATAATCCCGGAGCAATCTTTAATCGACACTGCCAATACCTTCATTCTTAATCGCGCTATTATTTTTTTTTTCGAAACAATATATACGATATCTCAACTATGTCTTTAATTATTTTATCTTATGGTTATATAAAAACCTATGTAGACATATCGCGAACTATTTTCGGAATACCGAAGGTTCAATCAGAGGTCAATACTTCCGCTATGGCATTACCGGTTGTGTTGCTTGATTAATTGCTTCCATAATTTTATTACTAGAACATTCTATTAATGTCCTCGCATTATCTATGTCTTCAGTACACAATATAAAACAAAGTCGCTTTTTCCGTCCCTCTGTATGCTTAAATCTTTACAAGCGCGCAACCGATTCTTGTGTGGTCTTCTTCAATAGATAGAGTGATTCACGTAGGTAGGCATATAGGTAGGCTACATGTCAACATTTCTTCGATTTGTATGTTACGTATAAACTCAAAAAGTACTTGACCGATTTTAATAATTATTTTTTCATTAGAAAGCTAAGCTTCCTTATCACTGAGTAACATAGGCTATATTTAGTACTATGTCTACCCGTGCAAAGCCGGGACGGGCCGCTATTGTATAATACATGTATAATGTATGCGAGCGAAGTCGCGGCGGATCGCTAGTTGTATGATAATTAATTAAATCATTATTACCACATGTAATAAAGTTCAATATCCAATTCTGACCGGATCGCCGAAATTTTCCATTCACCGATTATCTTCTTTTACACCACTTCGCTGATAATTTATTGGATTTTGTGAAGTGGCAAGTATTTTGATGATAATACGGTGTATAGATAAGGAAAGATCTAGAAGGCGTCATTGACTGATGACATTGATATATAAAATGCGTAATCTTCCTATGAAAGAAATTTGTAAGGAAATTTTACGATACGTTACTTCTATGGTTAAAATATATTAGACAGTCTTTTTTAAGATATATTATTATTTATATTATGTACTAGCTGACCCGTTCCCATAATAACTCGTTCGTTGGGTATAATGTAATATCTTTATCGGTTTTTTTATAGCCTATGACACTCAGCAATAATGTGGCTTTCTATTGGTGAAATAATTTTTTAAATCCATTCAGTAGATCCCAAGATTGCCCCTTACAATTTAACAAACACACAAACTTTACTTCATTATAATATTAGTATCTATAGATAAGTCGTTAAATTAAAAAAGTGTCTGTCTTTCTGTTCTTACATAGTAAAGCATATCTACGTTTCGAAAAGCAACATCGTTTTATACTCTTGATGCCAAAACTGCTAGATCAATGAAGTTTGTATTTGGCAAGCGACAAAGCCAATCAAAGATAAACCCCCTTTTATATAGTTATATGAAATGAGATTAAAGTTAAAACATATAGCTACCATTCATTCGTTCAATATATTGTATTAAGCACGTCGTCTTTTAGAAAGAGACCATAATATCGGCTTCTTAGAGCGCTATCCCTTTCTTACATAAGCTATCGGAGGTCGTGCTACAAGCGAAAGAGACAACGCTCTATAAAGCCGAAATTGGTAGATGGTCTCTTTCCAAATGTCGTTGGGCATTATTTCTTGCCAGGTCTTGTACGTCATGGACATCTTGATAATAGTTTTGCTTAACATAAGGAATTTATTACTCACGTCTGGGATTAGTTAATTACATTTTTATCTAATCTTTTATCATTTAAAATTACACGTGCTAACCGGTTTCAAATTGTAAATTATTGAAGTGATCGATTGGAAAACTGCAAAAGTATTTAGAATTAATCCAGTCTCGAGGATATGGTTTCGATAATGACATTCATTTCTTACAATTTAAGCTTTAAAATATTTTACCTATTTATTTTTAATAGTTTAATTCCGAAAACATATGTTTAAATATCTAACTCTATGCTTCCATATATTTCTTACTAGCTGTTGCTCGCGACTTCGTCCCCGTTGATTTGTTTTCCATTATTTCTTCGCTCCTATTAGTCGAAGCGTGATGTTATATAGCCTAAAGCCTTCCTCGATAAATTGTCTTCAATAAAAAAAGAATTTTTCGATTCGAACCAGTAGTATCTGAGATTAGCGCGTTCAAACAAACAAACAAACAAACTCTTCAGCTTTATATATTAGTATAGATATTATAAACTAGCGACCCGCCTCGGCTTTTCTCACATATATATTATGCATGTACTACACATATATATCTACCTCTTGAATCACTATCTATTAAAAAAAAGTTAATATAGTTAAGTAAAAGTAGTTTAAGATTTAAACATACATACTATATCCCATAGGGACACAGAAAGCTACTTTATTTTATACTTGTAACGATAGATCAAGTTTTGACAGAAACGACTTTAAGATTAATCTTTGCTAAAGTAAGTCGCTTTAATAAACGCCATGTTGGTTCTCAATGAAAACATGTCATGACATTCATTTTAATTGTATTACTTCACAGTATCATATGTATCTTGAACTTTGGACTTAAAATGTCATAAAATACACCTAAAATATTATCAATAAAAGCTAAAAACTTTCCTAACCACTTTCTCAATAAAAAAATATAAAAAAACTATCGAACCATTTGTCAAGTTTCGATAATGATCACGTAACTATTAATCATAATATAACAGTTAGAATTAAAAATAGCTTTATTACAATCGAATATATTCCCATAAATTTCTCAACACAAAAAAAATCTATCGACATGTCAATCGCAATCTATCGATAATGGTCACGTAACTATTAATTATGGAGTTACGGTTTTTGTGCCGGCGCGGCGCTCGTACCTGCCCGGTGGCGCCGGAATGCGGCGGAGCGGGGGCCGGCGGCGGTGCATTTGTTAGTGATGCGAACATTTTAACGATAAAACCATTTTACATTATTTTTTTATTAAAAAAAATTGTCACTGTTTTGTTTTTTTGTTGTTGTATGATTTAGAGTAAGAAATTGCTGGTTGTTATTATAAACAGATTAAAAGGTATTCATATGTTTAATTTGAATATTAAATAAATGACACGTATCTCTGAATATACGTTTTTACGTATGTTACGTACGTGTGATAGACAATAAAACTTAAAAAACTTATTACGTTTATTCGAGACTAAGCCATAACGTATTTATTAAAAAATCATAAGAAAATTTATATCAAATTATTTTTATATAATTCTAAGACGACATAACAACACATGCTCAAAACGTCTATTCAAATTCCTTTAAGTGGAATTGATATTTGGAAGGAATTTCACTGGTCTATACTCTATACTATTGAATAGTCTTTATTATCGACTTTTAGCGTTCATCGACCCGCACCCATCCCTAGCGAGGTCGCGGCACATCGGTGGGGTACCCCCGCCGCCCTCGACCCACACCCCGCAGCCCCCGCGTATATAACCGATCGCAGCACGCGCGCCGCGTCTTTCTAACCCGGGACGCCATATTGACCGCATCTCGTGCGTCAAGCAAACCACGCGGATCGAATTGTGAAAGTGTCGTCCACAAATTGCTGTAGTGAGAGTAAACTCAGACTACCAAGTCTATCAGCGGTGTGAATTTCTATCGTAATCTTAGACTGGGTTCAATGGAAGCCAGGTTCGTGACCTGCCGGAGTTTCCAGCAGATCAAGCCGCCCGAAAAGAACTTAGCGCCGCCGCCTACGGTAAAGGGCCTGCTGTCTCGTTTCGGGAGTCAGGCTCAAGCACTGTTCGCGCCTAAGAAGCAGAAGTTCGGGTCTTCGGTCGCTATACATAAGTTGCGGGAGTCCAAGTGGTTCAAACATGATGAACAGAACATATTGTGTGCAGTTCTCGAGTCAGGGTTCGTGTTGGAGGTGCGAGCGGAGGACCCTCTGCCGCCCGACTCCATCCTGTCCCCAGACTACCACATGTACGCCATCGCCATGTGGAAGAAGGGTAAAGGTATGTAACATAAACGGATATATTGAATATAAAAAAATACAGTAATTCTTGCTATGCACATTAATTACCATAGTACCTATTTATTGTAAAAGAGCCACTATCAGAGTCATGCCTCCTCTTGTCCGTAGAAATTGCCTTCTGAGCATGTGGTATATGATTGTGATACCGATTTACTATTATATGATGCCTAGTTGAATAAAGATATATTTCATTTTGAATTTGTAAATCTTGATCAGTTGGTATTGGGACACTGTTACGTACGTGTTAATTGAAAAACTTTGGCATCGTTATACGCTGAGCGGACGCGCGCCGAATGACGAGAGAGATTTGTAAATAACTTAAGTTGCACGTCAGTGACTACTAATGAGATCAAGGAACAAATTATAATACACAGTGTCCGGCAAGACCGGTTGTCGAGACGCCGATGGGGTCTAAATATGGAAAACAGTTGTTCAGTGCATTCTACGTTTAAAACTGTTTATTTTTATATTCACTTAAACTTGTTTTGCTAATCTACTTGTTAGTAAATCACAACTCAAGGAAAGTCTTGTTATGAATAATAAGTTCATTGATAATGTAACACTCGCTGTAGTAGTAAAGGTCGCGTATGTTATATAATGAATAAATAATACGCTATAACGTAATAGCGACGAATATTTTATCTATAAATAGATTATATAAATATTATATTTTGTTATCAGAAAAAACAAAGAACCCGGAACAGATAGAGGTATACACGGTCCAGCAAAAGGGCGTCAGAAAACGTATTATCAAGACTACATTGAGTAACTTCTGGAAAAAGGACTCTGTGATAAGAATCAACAACGTTGATGACAAGCAGGAGACCCCCAATAGTGAAAAAGACATCAGAGCCAAGGTAACACTCGCGGACGGCAGTTTCCAATTCTCTAAGTCCCCCTCGTAAAAATCAATCAATAGTCAGGAAACTAATCGAGCATTAAACCATTACGTGTTTAGAAATCGCGTCCAACTTAACGACTTCGTAGATACATACGTTTATCTCAAATTGCGTAAGATGATGCTAATACAATTACGATACGTTACAAATTGTAAACAGAAAGTACGTTACATTCTTGTGCAAAGTAGTTTCGCGACCTCGATTAAATTGCAAATGTCCCCGATTCCCGGCGCAGATGTTCAACGTTGATTCAAATTTTACAGTTAATTTGCTTTGTTAAATTGTCCTCAGTAGTAAATAGGCTTCTGAAGCTCTTAATCAATCTCAATTTCAACAATTTTTTCCCTTTTTGCTCTAAATTGCCCAAAATTCTTCCGATGTAGGATAGACGTCAGAATTGGAAACCCTCTCATTTCAGATAGCCTCAACGGGCTTTCTTTTCGGAAAACAGTGGACAAGCTACTAAGGAGCTTCTACTGATTGCAGCTTGACATGGCAACTAAGTCCAGGTTCGAGAGGAATTGGCATAACACCCTGCACTTCGTCCACTGGTGCAGATACGGCGAGACACCTCAAGAGGCTCGCATGCGACAGGTAACCAGTTTTTCTAGAAAGTTCTAGAACTTCGATTAACGCGTTTTGATAAACTATCTCTGACTCGGTTCTAGAAATGACGTTATGCATGTGTGTTTATTAAAGCTGTCCTTACAATGTACTTACGTTTACAATAAATCGTTGGCTCGATTTATCAAACAAACAGCGATCGATCCGTTAATCTCTCAGACCGTTTTCTATGCTGCGGTATAAATCAATCTTCGGATTCAATAAGCTCCGATCTCGTATCTTGTAAAGGCAGTTTCGTTCAATCATTCATAGTGAAAGTGTCCATAATGTCCATCGTCATCTTTATTTGCTTTACTCTGAATGGACTTGTGCTTTTCATCGGATACATTGAAGACTGGAGATTCGGCGGTAACATGTGCATGGGGTTAATTGGGACTAAAGAAAGAAATCGCACAACGTAGTGATTTTGTTGCAGATCAGCCTATCAACGTCCAAAACACCCATGATTATCATCTTTTGATGGTAATCGTTGAGCCGATTGCGACTGACAGCTGGCTACAGAATTTTGGTGAGGGTTTTTCTTATCCAAACGAACTGATTACCGGAATTCAATGTGCCCATGTGTGCTAACTTGTGTTCTTTCTATTCTATCCGTTTGTGTTGCGAATTTTCTTTTTTTCATACCATTTACACGTAAGCAGTAGTTGCGTTAAGGTAATATCCGTTAGAATATATTGTATAGGAAAACCCTGTATAAAAACCGTTGCGGTATAGTTTTATGACGGACGTAATGTTGTTTTTGTATATAACATAAAATCAGTAAAAACAATTTTCTATAATATCCTATTTTAAGTAATCATCACCCTACTATTATAAACGGGAATGTTTGCGAGGTTACGTATAAATATCTTTTTTGCCCTTTCACGCAATAACTACTAAATGAATTTGGTTAAAGTTTGTCATACAGGTAGACTTGATCCTAGATTAACACATAGGATACTTTTTATCCCGGTTTTAACACTTGAACGAAAATTACGCGGGTAAAACCGACAAGCGCCTTAATAATATTAAAGGACAGTTAAATTTATCATTATAGAATAGTTCTTCATATCTTAAAAACATGACACACACATACTGATAATTCAACAGTCTAGCTGAGATCACCATTTTTTATCTGACTTCTTATACCTGTTAAATACTCTATTCAATGCCAACGTGCTTACTAGTCCAAACTATATAAACAGGAAGTGATATTTAACTATATATTATGTTTTAAATAATACACACGATAGTTGCCTTGATGAAAAACTCCATCTCTTTAAATGACTTTTTTCTTATTAAAAGCTTTTCATACAGACACTACGAGAATCAGAACCATAAAAAATTAGTATCCCTAAAATAATATCGAGACTTAAAAGCATTTTACTCGAACGAACAACTAGTCAATAATAACTTAAAATTAACTATTGTTTTTTCAAGTTACAAGCCGAGAAGCCAATGCTATGCTAAACGGAAATGCAAATTATGCATTTGCATAACTTATTATTTCCTTCGAACATTAACTTTATATAAGAAAACAATTAAAACGTGTTTTTTAATTAAATTATTCGCTATAAGAAGCTGGCTTTAAATCATTTTTTTCGTAAATAATAAAAATTGAATTTATAACGAAAATTTCTACATAAATAAATACTTTTAAACATAATTAAATAGCGCCATATTAATATTTAAAAAAATAGACAGATTTTATAAATACTTTTGTATGTATAATATGATTTATAACAATTTCAATATGAACGCTGACGTTTTAATATAAAGGACACATGTTTAAACAATGATATCACCAAACAGCATTGCATTGAAAACATTTCTTCAATAAATTTTCACCTTTTTTTCTTACTTACTATACTTGTTTTAAAACCTTGATAATAATTAATTAATCATTGTAAAACGACTGTTGTACTTTTATGGGTAAATACATATATTAAAACTTTATTAATTTATTGTATGTAACATATTTATATGTACAGCTTCAAACACCCACAAAATTGACCCCTCTATACAAGTACATATATATTTTTTTTCACATATAACAACCTTGTTACGTCTCGTAGTCAAAGTCAAAATCGAAAATTATTTATTCCTTAAAATAAATAACACTTTAGCATCCTTCATCTCAACACAAGTAATAATACAATTTATTAACAAAATGAGTAGATTTAACTACATTATCGTACGATTCAAGGAATTTCAGGATTTCAGGAATACTTGGTTGCAGTAACTTGCAACTTATATAAAAATCCTATCATTTAGAAATATATAAAACTGTATTATTATTCTTATTCTCAATACCTACTACCTTACATACATAAAGACAACGCGACATATAACACGTAGGTCAATTAATAATTTAGGTTCATCGAATGCAATGTTCACTTAAAATGGCGCTCTTGTAATGTCAATTAAATCGTTATGCTATGACGTAGACTTTAAAATTGTCACTTGTTAATATGCTTAGATAAACTTATAACATTAACTTAACATGTTATACCAAATTAACACGATAAAACCAATACTATACTGAATATACGTTGCATATAAATAGGCCGTATAGGAAATATCTATCTATAAAATTTAAGAATAAATTTAGTAATTTAAATTTAGAATCCTAGAATAAGATTGTGTATCTATAGCAAACCGTTCGTTGTTACAGATAAGTGAGTCACTGAAATGGGGTAACATCGGCATGAACATGGGAGTGATGTTGGTCAGCCAAGCGCGGCCAAAAGCCAAGTCCGTCTGACCGCACGCCGGCCCGGCGGGCTGTTATTCTTCTTGCTTGCAACCCTCGCTCGAAATCGACTTCGTTTGAACGTTCTATTTTTAAAATCCGCCAGATTTTTTTTTATGTTTCGAGATAGAAACAGCCAGGACGATCAATTTGGTTTGGAATTTGAATTATGACGTTCTGTTTTTAAATTACTTTTTTTCATAAACAGTTTCAATATGTTTCATTTGAGTATTTTTGAAATTTCAGATGTTTTTTATTGTTAACAGCCAGTATAACATAAATTTGTTTCATTAGAAATGATTCGATTTTCATATTTTAAAATCTTAGGAATAACGTTTAAAGAATCGAGGGTTGCATTAAAGTACAATTTTCATAGGAATCTCAAACATTGCTTGAATGAGGTCCAAATGAGTATTTACGATTGTATAAAGCATAAGTCAGCCTTGTACAGGCGTAAAATCTACATCACAGTTACAAAATGTATTCTAATAATTTATTGTTTATTACGTTTTGTCTGAGTTTGAATGCCTAAGTCTTAAGTATTGTAAGGGTGTTCAATCTCACTGAATTTTATCAGTGATAACATTCCTAAAGCGAGTTGTTAGCTAAAGACTTAAATGTTTATATAAATCGAGAAGAATCGATAATCGTTCAAAAATCAATTAAAAAAATTATGACGTTAATTTTAAAGACTGTGAAACGTTTCCGAACTGAGAATTATGGCTTATTCCATTTTTAATTTTAACAACTGAAGTATTTAACGGAATAGTTATAGGAAGTCGCTTTTCTTACGTTCGGTTAGTTGAGAGTATTTGTTAATCCTATTTATAATGTAAACGAGTTAATATCGTGCGACTGTTTTTATGAGTATTATACTCGTATGCGATGCTATTTATATTGTTCAGCATTTTTATAAATAAATAGATTTTTAAAATTATATTTTGTTTTATTCTGATTCTGTAATGGACAAGATAACAATGAAGTCGACCTCATGATCAACCAGTTAACAGACTATAAATTTTATTATGATATTTAAATGCCGATTATATCTTATTACTGTATTTTGATAATATATATCAGAGAGCTAATAACACAAAGTCCTAGGGAAATATATTATCTGTACTGAACTGGGCTACATATATTTAGTAAGTAGTAAGTGCCTAACACTTTGATCAGACTCTTTCATCGTGTTAAGTAACTTACATAATAATTATAGGGGCGAAAGTTTGTGAGAATGTAGATAGATTTTTTACTACCACCAACCCTACTGATTAGCTGAAACTTGAAAATGATACGGAAATAATCACTACGCGAGGAAAATCGCGAGTCGCAGCTAGTAAACAAATCATTTAAAATTCTGAAACAATAATATTCATAGCTAGTTTAACGTTGTACTTCTTAAAGTAAATAAACAATTCGATCGGTCCACGTATACTTTTGATAACAGCTGTCGAGTTTTATAAGCGTTTGTATCGGATTTTATGAGTTTGAAACAACTTGATACGGTATTGAGGTCACGCGAAAGTTGCTACAAGTACGTAGCGTCATCTAGTGAGAGATGATTATAAAATAGTTGATTGAAGCATGTGCGTTCACAGTTCTGGTGGAAAAATGTAGATGGCGCCGATTGAGAAAAAGGTTTGTCTTAGTTTCAACTAATTAGGCGAGTTCATAGTACTGATGGAAAAGTGTAGATGGCGCTGATTTAGAAAATAGTTTTTTTAGTTTC
>JADANM010005075.1:1021953-1031964 GCA_026213755.1 Eurema hecabe | reverse complement strand
CCCCCCCCACGGCGGCGGTTATGTCGGACTCGCCAGAAAGCCATACCGACTAAAACCCACTGGTGTTCCATCGCGCAGCCTTTCAGGGTCGGGCTCGCTGAGGACGCACGAAACAATCGTCCGCGAGCCCGCCAGGAATAGTTCTTTTTTTCCGTGGGGAAATGCTCACGCATGCCTACCTGGGGGTGAGAAAGTAGGTTATGTCGCACTCAAACCGACTGAAACCCCACGGTGTTCCACTGTCCCGCGTTTAGACGGAGTCAGCCAGGAATAGTTGCATCAACCCACAAAACCTATTGGAACAGTCGACAATCCGAACCGCATGACCGAGTCAATTCAATTACTGACATACTACTGTTATCGCGATGTATAGTGTATACCCAGTTTACTGTCTCCGAGTAATTACTTTTCGTATGACCTATTTGTGTTACGTACGAGTATGTTTGACAGGCGGCATCGCTCAAAACAGCCGAAATTAATATTAATAAACTGCCAAACTAATTCTCATGGAACTTCGGATATTAGTTTTAACCTGGTTAATAAAGTCTTAATAAACGCTTATTGTAAAGAAATTTATTTGTCCTTTATTCGTGGGAGTAGGTAAAAGGATACATACATCTAGATAAAAGTAAAAAAAAACTAGGCTTACTAATACAGTAGCTTAAAGCTTAAAAATACTACAAACAAACTTATTGAGGTCTTAACTTAACTCTTTGGGCAAACTTTTCAAGTTTTCTACAAAGCTGACACCGATTAATACAGAATCGTATGTACAGGCATTTAGAAAACTTAAGCTTAAGTAATCCTAGTAGAAACCAAGTATCGATTAAAAAAAAGTTCCATATCAGTCAAACTTCAGGTCACGGTCAAATGTCAAAGTCGTGGTCAAAAGTCAAAGACTGCGATGGCTTTTATAACATTCCCATGTCCAGGAAAATTCAAAATAATTAAATTGCAAACATACGTAACTGTAGGTATTGAAATCATATCCAAAATAATTACATCAAAGACACACGGGACACGAAATAAATTATTTTCTAGCAATTAAATTGATTTATAAAATAATTAAGACTAGCAACATTTGAAATGGGCGGCAAATACATCATTTGAGGACAACTCACCAATTTGTGTCACATTTACGTTCAAAAAGCTTATTAATTTTAGTCTTTGATTTATCTTTATTGTAACTACCTACTTACGCATGATCTTAATTTAATATACTTACTTAATAAGAGTAAAACCTGAATTAATTTAAACTCATAATAAGTTCGGCACAGAAAGTGTTTGTGATTCTTTTTATATTATTTAGATCTAACATTAATTTTCTAAGTTTTTTGTACAACACACCGTTTATCTTGCAAATGTAACAAGCATGTTGTTATACTTGTTAACACGCAGACAAGCTCACCGATTATGTTGCTGCTATAACAAATTTACCCTATAAATGTTGAAAAATTGAAATCTACGAAAAACATACGAATTTTACTGCGGGACGATCTATGTGAGTTGACAAAATCGTCTACGTTGAAATGGCTTCACTTTGCGTGCTTGTTATTATTCTATACTTTTGTAGTACAGTCGGTACATACGTTGATTGAAGCATTCTGTACGACTACAGTACTTGTACCGATATAACAATGTGATTGTTTGTCTGTTTCCTTGTTAAGAGCACGTGAAATTGTTTTACGAGGTGCACTTTGGCGGCGCGCACCGTATCATTCAATTGACGCTGAAATTACGCTTAAAGTGATACGAAAGAGCTGCCGTTCTATTGATTTAGAGGGCTTTTTATTCTGTATAGTCATCAACTGAGTTAAATTTACAAGTTATTTTACATATTATAGAATCATTTAGTAGTTTATTTTACCAGTAAAACACTACACTATCTATAAGTTCGTTGGATGTATATAAGCCTGATTAATAACTAATCGGGATCGTGGACTCAGCTACTATAAATCGTTAAATGTATACTAAGACTTAGTTATACGTTTTTATCAATATTTTATGAATATAATGGAAAAACTGGCTCCCGAAATACAGTTTAACACTACTTCGGGAGCCTATGGGTTTATAGGCTCATGTATTTAATCTTACCCAAATAAAGAAGTATTATTATTATTTTTTTTTTTAACTCCGATCACTGGTTTTATTGGACTGACTGTAAACTAGTTACCTACCTACACGCGTTCAAACTGTTCTTATTTTCTTTTCCTATGAGGTTTTCTTCTACATAACAATTAAGGGGACATTGAAATGAAAAGTAATTTGCTATACTGACGTACTAGCAAGAAAAATCCATTCAAAAGAATCGGATAAATACGCAGTATTTGCACATACATACAAGCAAAGTAATGAAACGTGTCATCAAAAATAGATTATAATATCATGTAGAAATAAATTTTCAGCTTATGTCTGCGAGCTGTCATCGGTAGCTTAAATTATAAATTAGGATTTCATTTACGTATGTTACATTGCTAAGAATTACACAAAAACGTTCGATGTTTACTTTTAATAATAAAAAAAAACTCTATTAAAAAAAAATTGGGGGATTTTTGAACCCGGACTATTAGTATTCTGTGTTAATCCAGATTGTACTCTATCTACAGTGGTGGTTTCGTGGACGACTCTTTCATGCGTCGCGTTGTGGCATGTCCCCCATTAAGGTGCCTGGGGGAACACCGGTGGGACAAATTAAGGGGTTAACCTACCTACCTAGTACCTATCCGAGCGAGGCAGCCAATTTCTTATTCACATTGAACAGTTAATTATAAGCTAAATATACGACTAATTTCGTTTACAAAAAGTCTTCTGAACTACCTAAATTTTTCTTTTAAATCACAAGGGAACCTGTATCTTCATTCAAGTGTATCTTCATCTACATACATATTAAAATGAAATTAAAGAAAGATACTTATATTTTTCGTTTAAATTTAAAAAAACTATCGTATATCAAACACCCCACAGACACCAGTTGGTGTTAAAAATATGAATTGCCATCACTAAAATTTGACCAGAGAGAATTTTACGATTTCAGTTTTATTTATGGCAACCAGGTGGTACTATTTGGTGTTTATTTATTATTTAAACTAGCAAAAATGGCGGATAAAAGTGATCATAAATCCGTTGTTAATTTTTTTGTATTGTTTTAACAACCTCTGTGACGATGCAACTGGTATTTTAAACTAAAATAAATATAATATGTTAAGGAAATTAAACACTTTTATACTTTTATATTTCCTCGAATTTAAATAATAATCACAATTCTTTGTTACTTAGTTATACAACTGTTTTTGACACACTTATGAAAAAAAAAACTAAATGACATCCAGGCGTTCCCCTCGGTTTTAACCGCGTTCCCGTTCCCGGAGCAATACCGGGATGTAAGCCATCCTATCTTTTAAGTTGGATCAAACTGCACACGGTGTGCAAATTTAATTTAATTGGTTCAAACAACGTGACACGTAATTTATATATATAGTATTAATTAAGACTTTGCTTGTGGTTTCAGTAGATAAAGAGATTACTCCATCAAGTTACAAGCTTTTTATTTTACAATACTAGTACGTATGAGTATAGTTAATTAAATAGGTCTTGTTAACCAATATTCCAAAGTTAGTGTCTGCCTTCGGCGAAACAACGCCATATTACCTTATTAATGGTAAGAAAATGATCCATATGTAAAACGATAATTTAATAATATATTAATGTCTCGATACTCATACTCTTTTTTCTGCTATATACAAAAATTACCTATAACATTATAAAGGAAATCACTTTTTGGTTGATAAATGTAAGAAAAATCTCGTGTTGTGTTGGTGGTTTTATTTTTTTATATTATTAGGTTACGAACATTATATTTATTTATTTAAATAAATATATAAACAATATTATGAAGACCCACATTCCAAAGTGGTATTAGTAATGTGAAAGCAAGTCTACTTTTTTACGTATAGACGTCCAAACCACTAAGCCTTTTAAAATTAAACTTGACTCTACAACAGTCTAAAGGGAAATTACATGTCAAAGAAGAAAAGGTTTAATAATTCGAAGCTTTTGTTATCAAGTGCTATACAAGAGAACCGCAACTTCCTATAATAATTAATTTCAAGATATTTTTAGCTAGCCTTAACATTTCATGTCTAACAACTCTGTACGAGGGAGTATCTCTCAACACCACGCTTGATCTAAAACATAAATAAGAGTTTCATAAAAGTTATTCACTCCTTAATAATATTTATATTCCCTTCAGCTATATTTATTTATTCTAGATTCACACGGAACTGAGTTATCAAAATAAACAGGCAAATGAATCCTTCTAATATTATATTATAAACGCGAAATTCTGTGAGGATATATGAAATATTTTACTAAGACATTTTATAATTGAAATGAATGCCAATATTCTTGTAGTCGGATTTAGATATAAAGTAATCTCATATCAAAGAACGCTCACTGACATATTAAATGTCATTGTTTTTATTTAACAAACATTTGTAATTCTTATAAAAATATTACTTTTATACGTTACATAAAATATAGCTGAACATGCTCAAAAATGTAAAAAAAAACACCCATTATACACATTTTTAAATTTAAAATAAATTATTTAAGCTTTTCCCCGGGTTTAAGCCGCGAAGTTCCCGCTCCCGGGGCAATACCGGTATATAAAGTATCCTATGTTTTAATCCATCGTATCATCTATCTACATACCAAATTTCAACTAAATCACATATTTTCGCGTGAAAGAATAACAAACATACATAATGTATGTATGTTCATTATAATATAACAAACATACATACATTATTAGGATTATCACCTTATATTCTCTACTCATATTATAAATGCGAAAGTAACTCTGTCTCTCTGTATCTACCACGCAGACGGAGTCGCAGGCAACGGCTAGTATAGAATAAAATTCAGTACATTTCGTATGACTGGTGTAAGCGTCGTATTTTCGTGTAGGACGCAAGTACACTCGCTAGTAATTAAGCGCGAAGCTCGTCACGAAACTCTCAGGACATGTTCAAAGCCCAAACATCCAGATTAAATACGCTCCGAGGAAATTGCTGAAGTTTTTCCCTTTGTATTCTAGGTACTTGGTACTTGATTCGCGGATTCTTCAATGTAAATTGCTTTATTAACATTTTTTTCTCCTGACGGTAAGTGACCACCATCGCCCAAGAAGTCGCAAGGTAAAACAGATGCTAGGAGGCTTAATTGTGACAAAAGACACTAAAATGTAGTTTAAAGGAAAAATAGGTCTTGAAAAAGTATTTGGTGTCAAAATAAACCACTAAGTGGCTGCGACAATATGAATATAATAATATTTAAATGTTTATTATTAAAAAGCGAAGTATAAATAAAATAATAATGATTTAGGATTCCAAAAATATCCCTAAAATTTACATTTCCAAGAAGTATGTTACATATTGTTTGTATTTATACGTTATTGGTAAAATTTCTACGCCATAATTATGTAGTCATTTATTTAAAAACCATAAGCAAGCAACCCGCCATGGCTTTGGTCGCATTGCATGTATTATGTACATATAATAAACCTTCCTCTTGAATCACTCTTAAATCTATTAAACAAAACCCCATGCGAAACGGTTGCGTAGTTTAAAGATATAAGTATGTATAAGTCGCGTCACGGATGTTAAGCGCTAGACGAGAATAGCATCGGTAGAATCGCGCTCGTAATTGACGTATTGGTGCGAGAAAGACAACACGACTGGGACAACCAATCAACGCTCGCGCACCCGACGATCACGCGCCCCGCGCGCCGCGCCGTCCCATCGATACCTTATTTTTGACTTCTGCGCAGGTTTCGATCAGCGCTAAAGTTTCTCGACGCTACTTATACATGACCCTGTAGGGACAGATGAAGCGAGTTTATATTATACTATGAGTATGAAGTGATGAAATAAGAAACGAAATCAGAACTGGTGAAACGTTTGTCTTGAAGCAAAAGTTTTATTTTCAATAATTTATATTTACGATGAAATTTTTATGAGCGGATGGTTTGGTTTACAGCCCCACACATCATAGCGTTAAAATAAATATTAGACGATTTATGAAATTTTTCCGATAATAAAAAATGAAATAAAATTATGTGATATATTATTATATCCGCTAGACCCAAAATTAATCACTAATAATTTACAAACCCTTTACAATTTAAGTCTGTTATAACATTTTGTAAACTTAGTTAGAAACGCGAGGTTAAAGACATAGAATTTAACACCTAGAACAGCAATATTATGAGCATGCAAAAAAGTGCATGCAAAGCCATTTCGAAGTAGTCAATTTTGTCTACTTACATAGAACGTCGCCGCAGTGCATCTAAATTCGTATGATTTTCCTACATTTTAAAATTTCGGTGGGCTTGTATGCGTGTCTTTGAGTTTAAGAACGTTCTTTTTACACTTACATATACATATACATATACATATTTGGCTTCACTTACGACGGGCCAATTATTATTAAGGCTGATTGTCCCTTATATCTATGCATATACGTTTATCGTTAAGGACGGAACTAATAAATAATTCTGTTTGATTCACTGATAGTTACGTACCTACGTATTGTATATCTACAAGCGTGTATCAATTAAAATTGAATTATGTCCGTTTTAATCATAACAATAACACGAAATTGTTGATGTTCGTGTTAACATGGAAACAAAATATATTGGTCCTTACTTATAAATGCGAAAGGTTGTGGGAATATATGAAATTTTATATGTTTTGTATGCATAATTCTCAAGTACCAAGTCTTAGTCAGAAAAATTTTATTTCGTAAGATATTGTATAACAATTAGATACATTTAAACGAATTTTATCGCACATTTGACTAATGAAGAATCGGCAAGAAAAATACACGGTCTATTCTAATATTATATAATTGTGACTAACTAAAGATTAGTTGAAGCAAATTTCGTGCCACGCTTTTGATATATAAAAAATCAAATTTATAATTATGTGCCTTATAGCCGAGTATATTGGAACAAACATCGAAACATTCGTCCATAAGCAAACTTTCAAATTTATAATATTATTTATCTTTTAACATTATGCTAAACCATACAGCATTATTTCATAGGCCATAATATGCCTTAGGTATAAAAGGGAATGATGATCTAAAATTAATAGGTTGTATTAGATTATTTAGGAATTACAATATGTATTTAATAAATACATCTATACTGTTATATCTCTCATAATTAACATAACGCCACGTTCTAGCTAATATGTTATATGTTATGCCTAGTTCACACTATTATTAAGACTAAGAAAATTGTATACCTTCTGCAGATGTTTTGTCTCTTGCAAAGAGTTTTGTATACCACCCTTTTCTGTTTGTTTCCTTATAAATGTTTTCTTTCTTTCTTTCTTATATATTATGGCTTTAGCGTCTAGCTTTTTGCCAATGTCAAGTAAAATCGTCATCAAGTCGTCTTTAGTAGAGTCAGTCAGTCGTGTCGTTCTGCCCTTCGTAAAGTGATAGTGAGCTTTACGAAGAACCTAGACGAATCTTGGAGCAATCGGAACGGCGCTACTATGCGCTCTCGAATAAATTCTTCATTTCCTGGACACTTATTAGCTAATTTGCTGCAAAAATCACTATCACAATCAAACATTTAATCACTCACACATGCACCAAAAAACGAATATTCAATCGAGATTACAAATAGACGCCGTAAGATTCCCGCCAAAACTCCCCTTATAAATGTTGACACCTTGGTGAGATTCTTTTTTTTATTTTTATTTAATAGCTCTCTATTCTTGTGTCAGAATTGATCCCCATTTTGGCGCAATTATAACAGTGTCATTCATGAAAAAACCCTGAGCCTTGAATTTGAAATTTGAATAAGTTATGACTTATGACCTATGAAGGTGAAAATGATTTTCAAATTTAATAAATATATTTTCTTATTACTACTGTACAAGAGGTGAGCGTAATATGACAATATACGTTGCCGAGATAATAAAAAAATTCAATTTATACGTTCTCTAATGGACAATTCACAAACACATCTTATTATTTCCATCTAGCTCTTTTCACAATGCGATAAGGAATTATTCCAATTAAAATATGGTACAAAAAAATTGCGTTTTTTCATTTGAGACGTATGCAATAAAAAAATATTATTTCTGTATCTATGGCAATTCAATGAACCGAAACTTTTATATAGCAACACTTAATATAATGCCCAGTCATCGTGGCTGTGTACTTACCCTAATGTCAAACACGGAATGCGTGCACATACCATACTGGTCTAATTGTCTATTGTGCCAAATGCGTATAGATCACAGATAGCACCTAACTTAGATATATACTGTAATTAAATGCTCATTTAACTGTTTCTATTATGTTTGAGAGATGAAAAACACTCAATATCATCATCATCAAAGTCAAAATTACTTTATTTAAGGCTACATTATACACTTTTGTATCGTCATGGTATTACAAAACATTTACCACAGGTTCGAAAGGCAGTTTTTACAGAGAAGAACCGGCAAGATCTGATAGTTAATGTTTTTAAAATAAGAAGATACCATTGTAAATATGTATAAACAAAAACTCAACTACCATTACTTCAATCAAGAGAAATTGTTTATATTTCTCATTTATAAAAGCCTTAAAAGTTAAAACTTCATTGTTTTTTTTCTAATAACCGATTATGTGTGTTCCCTTATAAAAGGTACGTACGTTAAATTATATAATCGATGTCGTTGAATAATATATCATACCTATAATTAAGTACCTAATGACGTCAAATAAGTTTCTACGCAGTTATATTTTAAGAACTATTTTAATGAAATCAATAATATATTACTCTGTTTAAGAGACATTTTTTTTCTATTTTAGAGCAAACTAGATGAGATTTTACAGAGAAAATGATATTATAGTGGGCAACGTTCGCTAAAACTAAAATGAAGCGAACAAGAGGTAACGTTTCTTGATATTCAAATTCCTGTGCTATAAAACATTGTTTATCAACAAAATTTAAATAAAAATAGCTTTGTCCGGCGTTTTTACCCGCGTAGTTTCCTGTTCCTGGGGCAATAACGGGATGTAAGCTACCCTTCTCTACGTAAAAACTTTCCGTAGACAAATAATTCAAGACGAAAATTAGCAAAGGTAAGGCAAGAAAATTGGTTAAGGCATTGTTAAGTAACATTACAACGAAAAGTGGCATTGATTTTTATATATAGATAGATATGATATGACATAAGATCTGTAAATTTTCTGTCAGTCTGTGAGTCATATGCCCTCATTCGAGCAATATGTAACAAGAGAATGTTTTAGTTGGCTTATCGAGTTATTCCATAAATATTCAAATCGTTTGATTGAAAAGCAATGATTGATTGTCAAGTCGATGATAAATGATGATAGTTAAAGTTCACGTAGCCTTAATACCCAAAGCCGAGATAGCAATTTATGAATGACTTACCTTTCAACTTTACCGTGATTTACGCAGCTTTGAGGAAATAGTTAAACAAGGAATGGCTTTGTTTCGAGTTTCATAAATTCTGTAAAGTGATTTATGAGCTGACATTACAATTTTGATAATTAAATGGCGACACTGAAATAACGGGTTCAGGTTTTAGAGGTTAATGACAGACTTAAGGCTAGATTGGATTACTGAATCGGATAAGATCAAAAAATAAAATTAAATACACATTATTATTCCTATTTAAATACAATGATATTAGAACGAACGAAATATAGTTTTAGTATCTCTAAGACTAATCATACAAGTAAAAGAATAACTTTCGACCACAAATGAAAACAGAGTAAAATAAGTGAGATTTTAACTGTTCTTTTTTCTTTTCTTTTCTGTCTTTGAGTTTTCACTCACGTCTTTTAGTGAATTTTCCTAATTGACATTTCTTGCCCAAATAATTCAAGTTGCCAACTTCCTCAGTTGTATCCATAAGGAAAATATAGTTTTCCCTGTTGTTTACCTGATATTATGAAGTACTGTTATATTTTGAGATAAGC
>JADANM010005075.1:1007459-1021853 GCA_026213755.1 Eurema hecabe | reverse complement strand
TGAAATAACTCGAGCGAAATATTTTTGAGATGATTGTTGTGTGCATTTTCAGAGTATCGAAGGTGAATAAAATGTTTAGAGTAACGACTAATGAAAGATTTCGTTCAGTCATTTAATTTAATTAGTGAATGTCACTTTTCACACATACCATGTCACATCATACCAGTTATTTTCCTTAGAAACTGTCTTCAATACCCATAGTTTCTCTAACTATCTTGATTATCTAATTCGTAAATTTGATTGTCTTAATTACTAAAGACAATTAATTAAGAGGAAAACTTTATGGTTTGCGATTACCTCTTAATTCTTCATATAGTAAGAAGGATATCTAGGAAGTACATAATGTGTTTAAAATATAATCCCATGATCCACATTACTTTTTCCGACATCCGTTTAAAAGAGGTTAGGAAGGGATAAAGGCATCTGACGCTCGTATGTATCTGTAAGCTACCATTGAACTCATTTCGCTACTTTTGGTTTATTCATATTTATAATCATAATCATATATAATAATCAAGAGACAAGTCAAGTACTCGTAACTTTTGCTTAAAATTAAATGTTTCTCTACGGCATCGCTATGAAGAGTATTTCGACTCAATAATGGAATTCCAAAATTTTCGGGATTAAGAAAAGTATTTAAAATATAAATAGCCTATAAATTAGGGAAATACAAGGAAAACTCATTATAGTCCTACGTGACAGTTTATTGGGTTCATAAATAATATAAGTAATAACTTCAGAGCTTATCTTATTGTTAGTTGATTAGAATGCTATCTACAATAGGATGTACTTACTAGCCCTGACCGTTCTCGTTCCCGGGGCAATACCGGGATATAAGGTATCCTATGTGTTAATCCAGGGTATCACATATCAAGATACCAATTTCAACAAAATCGGTCCAGTCGTTTTTGCATGAAAGAATTACAAACATACATTCTCACAAACTTTTACATATTTTATAATATTAGTAGGCTTAGGATATTTTAGTTGGCTTGAAAATTAAGTACGACGTTTATTAATATAGCTTTTAATACTTAATAGATTTGTAATACCATGACTATTCAAAAGAGTAGCCTAGTGGAATAAAGATGTATATTATGTAATATTGACTTCGACTTTGATTATCATTAACCTAAAATATGACTACCTTTATTCTAAAAGAAGCGAAAATGGTATTGTATCAAATGCTAAAAATGTTCCTTAGTAATAAACAATTAACAATACATTTAATGTTTCCTTATACTTCAATGGTTTATTCGTTAAAAACAATAGGTCATGTTCATCATGAAACTCTCATAGTGTTTAATTGCTATAGTTTTCGGCTACAAAATACTTCTAAATATAAAATGTGTTCCAACTCCATGTTTTTGATGAAAACGAAAGCAATTAAGAATTCGTTGTCAAAGGCTTGCAGTTATTTCTACACCTGGCTAGAGGTATTCTATGTAGTAACGTTTATTTGTTCTGTCCTGAAAAATGTTCTTTGAAATTGACTTTTGAAATTTGATGGTTTTTACTTTTATCACGCTAGCCAGGGATTTTCGTAGCATGGATGACTTGAGTAATTGGAGGTCTCTTGATTGATATATTTGATCAAAATAAGTTATATGATTTGACTGCTATTTCAATTAGATATTATATTAAAGAACATACCTTTATTTTATCAGAATTACTTCGATTTACCAACTCATGGAGACCACTCCTTTTTTATTCTTTAGTAATGACTAAAGAATAAAAAAGGGGTAAAAACGATTCTGGAGGGTAAGATAAGGAATATTGGTCACTGGTAAAAGTGTGGATGTAACACCCTAACGCAAGCAAGATTCTTGTTAGGTCATCTTGTTAAACTCATTTAACAAGTTAGGAAATGAATAGCTGGGTATTGTACTCTTGCACAATGACGATGCAAAAGTGTTTCATATAAAGTCCATTCAGCAGAATATATTGAAGAAAGATGCAGCGAACTAGAGATACTACCCGTGAAATTCGTTAGTTCCCTCGATTTTTACAAACTTGGCATTATTATTTTCTTAACCTAGTTATTATGGCACACAGACACACACAAAACGATCATAGAGGTCCTAATGTTAAATATAAAATATTTTCGTTCAACAAATTTTAACAAAATACCAAACCTATTATCGACACGATATTCTAATATAAGATGTTTGGTTTAATTTAATTCTGGCAAAAGGCCCATCCCCTGATATATTGTTTGTGATATTTACGGCAGATAACAAATTCTTGTTATATATTTTTTGCAATTTCCGTCCGGCCTGAGGTTATTGGGTTTTAGATAAAAATAACACGATTACTCAAAAATGTACTAAATATAGGAGTTTTTAAGTTATAAAATTATTTAGTACTTTTTTTTAGTTTAATAATAGAATCTATTCGGTTAAGTGAAACACGTCCTGTCGTAAGAACATAGGATCTCTGTGTAGGCCTTTGAATGCGATAGACGATTATGCTACGTTATGGCGGCGAATTGTTTTGTACCGTGGATCTTGTTTAAAATAAAAAAAAGGAATTTACCCGGCTTAATGTATTCAGAAATTCGTTGAAATTACATATAGATTTTCTTAATAAAATCCAATATGTTGTTACGTTTAAACTACCTAGCTGAAATGATTGAGTATCATCAGCAAGTGCATCTGTTCCTACTAATCCACACGTTGAAATAAATTCACGTTCAACAACACTTATGTACCTACAGAGACTATTTATTTGGCGCGAAATATTTGGAATGCTCTTCAAAATTCTAACGATATTGTTTTGTTTTTTACTTTATAAAGAGGGACGTAACTTCCATTCTTTTTTATTTACCTTTCTTCTTTTTCAACCCACGTTCTCTTTTGTTTTGTCTCTTCTATTATCTTTAGTTTTCCACTAAAAACGCACCCTTAAAGCTCTTTCCTAGCTTATTGGAGCTGATCGCGTAATGGCTTCTCTTGCAATTGCCCGTTAAAGATTTGAAAATATGAAAAAAATCTGTTCGAACAACTAAATAGGTCTAATTTAATCATTTGGCCCAGTATGTCCGATATATTTAGACGTTAATAATCCGTGCCTGCAAGACTTTAAAACAGTTTAAAGTATAATCGATAATGTCAATAAAAATTCCGCCGTTTATTTGAAGAGAAGCCAACTGGATGCGACACACGACGATACAGGAATATCGTGTTTGACAATTTGGCGATTTGCCAGCGCGATAATACTATACTAAAGTTTGATAATGATTTGAGATCGGAGTGAGAAATAATTTGTTAGCATTATGTATATCGTGTGAAGGGAGCATATTGATGTTATAGATATTTTTATATTTAAATAGTGTCACATATCACAAGGTTCTTGAGTTTAAATTTAAACAGTTCTGTAACGTTTTATTTCGAGAGCAGATTAACTAGTTTGGTTAAATATATTGTCATGATTTACCTAATGTTTTAGAGATTATCTTGTGATTGTTTCCTTTGAAATAATACTATTAATATTTTTATACAGAACTCATACTATATTAATAGCGATAATTAATTGATTAGTACTGAACTATGAAACTGTATAAACAATTTTATTCCAATTAAATTTTACCTTAAATATACAAACACAAATACATTCCTACATTTCATATTTTTCAGATTAAATATAAGCGTCAAAAATATCTGCACCATCAATTTATGGCTCCAATTCGGTTAAAACATTTCATTACTTTATGACAAGCTACTGTTGAATTGCGTGACTACAATATTTACGTAGTTATTGGTACAATAAAAATATAACAACCTCCATTAGTGCTCAACTTTTATGACACTTATAAAGCCTAATAAAGTGAATACTCGAACATACATTGTGTATAGGTTAGCTTTTGTAGGACATAGTGAAACGAAATTTAAATAATGTTTCCTTAGCAACAAGCGATACTCCTTTTTTTTAATGTGAAGTGCCAAATTTATTTTTTATAATATCTTATAATAATACGTAGAGTCGTGGCGAATTTCGTAGCCACAATTCAGAGGGGAGAAGTTAGGTTATGTCGGACTCGAACCGACTAAAACTCAATCGTATTCTACTGTCCCGTTAAGCGACGGAGTCAGGGGTTCTGTGCAACACACATTATAGTTATATCAACCCTTTTTTACGGGGGGAAATCCTGTTGCTGATACCGCGTCCTCTTCAGGGGAGTAGGAGGCGGTTATGTCTAACTCGCCAGAAGGTCCATACCGATAAAAACCCACCACGTACCCACTACCATGGCGCCCTTTCAGGAGAGGGATGAAGACGCTCGAAACAATTGTCCACGAGCCCGCCAGGAATAGTTTTTATTTTTTCCGTAGGGAAATGCTCACGCATGCCTACAATCCTGGGGGTGAGAAAGTAGGTTATGTCGGACTCAAACCGACTAAAACCCCACGGTGTTCCACTGTCCCGCGTTTAGACGGAGTCAGCCAGGAATAGTTACATCAACCCACAAAACCTATTGAAACAGTCGACAATCCGAACCGCATGACCGAGTCAATTCAATTACTGACATACTACTGTTATCGCGATGTATAGTGTATACCCAGTTTACTGTCTCCGAGTAATTACTTTTCGTATGACCTATTTGTGTTACGTATGTTTGACGGGCGGCATCGCTCAAAACAGTCGAAGTTAATATTAATAAACTGCCAAACTAATTCTCATGGAACTTCGGATATTAGTTTTAACCTGATTAATAAAGGCTTAATAAACGCTTATTGTAAAGAAATTTATTTGTCCTTTATTCGTGGGAGTAGTTAAAAAGTACATACCTACATCTAGAATAAAAGCAAAAAAACTAGGTTTACTCATACAGTAGCTTAAAGCTTAAAAATACTACAAGCAAACTTATTGAGGTCTTAACTTAACTCTTAGGACAAATTTTTCAAGTTTTCTACAAAGCTGACACCGATAAATACAGAATCGTATGAACAGGCATTAAGAAAACTTGAGCATACATAATCATAGTAGAAACCAAGTATCGATTACAAAAAAAAAAGATCCATATCAGTCAAACTTCAGGTTACGGTCAAATGTCAAAGTCAAGGTCAAAGTCAAAGACTGCGATGACTTTTATTACATTTCCATACATCCATTCCAATTAATTGAACTGAAAACATACGTTTCCCGAAGGTATAGAAATCATATCCAAAATAATTACATCAAATGTGTATTTGACGGGACACGAAATAAATTATTTTCTAGCAATTAAATTGATTTATAAAATAATTAAGACTAGCAACATTTGAAATGGGCGGCAAATACATCATTTGAGGACAACTCACCAATTTGTGTCACATTTACGTTCAAAAAGCTTATTAATTTTAGTCTTTGATTTATGTTTATTGTAAGTTCTTACGCATGATCTTAATTTAATATACTTACTTAATTAGAGTAAAACCTGAATTAATTTTAACTCATAATAAGTTTGGCTCAGAAAGTGTTTTGTAATTTTTTTTTATAGGTATTACTTAGATCTAACATATTAATTTTCTAAGATTTTCTACAGCACACCGTTTATCTTGCAAATGTAACAAGCACGTTCTTATAATACTTGTTAACACGCAGGCAAGCTCACGATCATGTTGCTGCTACAACAAATTTACCCTATAAGTGTTGAAAAATTGAAATCTACGAAAAACATACGAATTTTACTGCGGGACGATCTATGTGAGTTGACAAAATCGTCTACGTTGAAATGGCTTCACTTTGCGTTCTTGTTATTATTCTATACTTTTGTAGTACAGTCGGTACATACGTTGATTGAAGCATTCTGTACGACTACAGTACTTGTACCGATATAACAATGTGATTGTTTGTCTGTTTCCTTGTTAAGAGCACGTGAAATTGTTTTACGAGGTGCACTTTGGCGGCGCGCACCGTATCATTCAATTGACGCTGAAATTACGCTTAAAGTGATACGAAAGAGCTGCCGTTGTATTGATTAAGAGGGCTTTTTATTCTGTATAGGCATCAGCTGAGTTAAATTTAAAAGTTATTTTACATATTACAAAACGATTTAGTAGTTTATTTTATCAATAAAACACTACACTATCTATAAGTTCGTTGGATGTATATTATCCTGATTAATAACGAATCGGGATCGTGGACTCAGCTACTATAAATCGTTAAATGTATACTAAGACTTAGTTATACATTTTTATCAATATTTTATGAATATAATGGAAAAACTGGCTCCCGAAATACAGTTTAACACTACTTCGGGAGCCTATGGGTTTATAGGCTTATGTATTTAATCTTACTCAAATAAAGAAGTATTATTATTATTTTTAACTCCGATCATTGCTTTTATTAGACTGACTGTAAACTAGGTAGGTACCTACCTACACGCGTTCAAACTGTTCTTATTTTCTTTTCCTGTGAGGTTTTCTTCTACATAACAATTAAAGGGACATTGAAATGAAAAAGTATCTTTGCTATACTGACGTACTTGCAAGAAAAATCCATTCAAAAGAATCGGATAATTACGCAGTATTTGCACATACAAGCAAAGTAATGAAACGTGTCATCTCAAAGAGATTATAATATCATGTAGAAATAAATCTTCAGCTTATGTCTGCGAGCTGTCATCGGCAGCTTAAACTATAAATTAAGATTTCATTTACGTATGCAACATTGCTTTGAATTGCACAAAAATGTTCGATGTTTACTTTTAATAATAATAGAAAAATCTTTATAAAAAAGTTTTGGGGTTTTTTGAACCCGGAATTCTGTGTTAATCCAGATTGTACTCTATCTACAGTGGTGGTTTCGTGGACGACTCTTTCATACGTCGCTTCGAGGCGTGTCCCCCATTAAGGTGCCTGGGGGAACACCGGTGGGACAAATTAAGGGCTTAACCTACCTACCTAGTACCTATCCGAGCGAGGCAGCCAATTTCTTATTCACATTGAACAGTTAATTATAAGCTAAATATAAGACTAATTTCATTTACAAAAAGTCTTCTGAACTACCTAAATTTTTCTTTTAAAAGTCACAAAGGAACCTGTATAGTTGTATCCATACATATCAATATAAAATTAAAGAAAGATGTATTTTTCGCTTATGTTTAAAACACTATCATATATCAAACACCCCACAGACACCAGTTGGTGTTAAAAATATGAATTGCCATCACTAAAATTTGACCAGAGAGAATTTTACGATTTCAGTTTTATTTATGGCAACCAGGTGGTACTATTTGGTGTTTATTTATTATTTAAACTAGCAAAAATGGCGGATAAAAGTGATCATAAATCCGTTGTTAATTTTGTTGTATTGTTTTGACAACCTCTGTGACGATTCAACTGGTATCTTAAACTAAAATAAATAAAATATGTTAAGGAAACTAAACATTTTTATACTTTTATATTTCCTCGAATTTAAATAATATTCATGATTTATTGTTACTTAGCTATACAACTGTTTTTGACACATTGACACATGAAAAAAAATTCTAGATGACAACCAGGCGTTCCCCCCGGTTTTACCCGCGTTCCCGTTCCCGGGGCAATACCGGGATGTAAGCTATCCTATCTTTTAAGTTGTATCAAACTGCACACGGTATGCAAATCTTATTTAAAATTGGTTCAGTAGTTCAGGAGTCAATCGCGGACAAACAATAATGTAATTTATAATTTATTATAAGTATAGTATTAATTAAGACTTTGCTAGTCGATTCAGTAGATAAAGAGAGTACTCCATATCAAGTTACAAGCTTTTTATTTTACAATACTAGTACGTATGAGTATAGTTAATTAAATAGGTCTTGTTAACCAATATTCCAAAGTTAGTGTCTGCCTTTGGCGAAACAACGCCATATTAATTAATGGTAAGAAAATGATTCATATGTAAAACGATAATTTAATAATATATTGATATTATTAAATTATCTTTATACTTTTTTTTTGCTATATACAAAAATTACCTTCAATTTATAGAAGAAATCACTTTTTGGTTGATAAATGTAAAAATCTCGTGTTGTGTTGGTGGTTTTATTTTTTTATTTTATTAGGTTACGAACATTATATTTAAATAAATATTTATTATTTATTTAAATAAATAAATAAATATATAAACAATATTATGAAGACCCACATCCCAAAGTGGTATTATTAATGTGAAAGCAAGTCTACTTTTTTACATATAGACGTCCAAACCACTAAACCTTTTAAAATTAAACTTGACTCTACAATAATCTAATATTCATAAGGGAAATTACATGTCAAAGAAAAAAGGTTTAATAATTCGAAGCTTTTGTTATCAAGTTCTATACAAATGAACCGCAACTTCCTATAATAATTAATTTCAAGATATTTTTAGCAAGCCTTAACATTTCATGTCTAACAACTCTGTACGAGGAAGTATCTCTCAACACCACGCTTGATCTAAAACATAAATAAGAGTTTCATAAAAGTTATTCACTCCTTAATAATATTTATATTCCCTTCAGCTATATTTATTTATTCTAGATTCACTCGGAACTGAGTTATCAAAATAAACAGGCAAATGAATCCTTCTAATATTATATTATAAACGCGAAATTCTGTGAGGATGTTAGAAATATTTTACTAAGAAATTTTGTAATAGACATGAATGCCAATATTCTTGTAGTCGGATTTAGATATAAAGTAATCTCGTATCAAAGAACGCTCACTGACATATTAAATGTCATTGTTATTATTTTACAAACCTTTGTAATTTTTATAAAAATATTACTTTTATATATTACATGAAATATATATATGGCTGAACACGCTCAAAAATGTAAAAAACACCAATTATACATATTTTTAAATTTAAAATAAATTATTTATGGTAATGACTAGCTGTGCCCCGGGTTTAACCCGCCAAGTTCGCGTTCCCGGGGCAATACCGGTATATAGTATCCTATGTGTTAATCCTGGGTGTCATCCATTTACATACCAAATTTCAACTAAATCGGTCCGGCTATTTTTGCGTGAAAGAATAGCAAACATTCATACATACATTCTATATCTATATAATTCAAAGGTGACTGACATAGTTATCTATCAACGCACAGCCAAAACCACTGGACGGATCGGGCTGAAATTTGCAGTGCAGATAGATGTTATGACGTAGGTATCCGCTAAGAAAGGAATTCCCGAAATACCTACGGGAACGGGAATTAGCGGGAAAAATCTTTTGTATGAAATCTAAACCGCTTAAGTTAGACGTTGAAATTTGGCAAGTAAATGTCGCGGGCAACAGCTAGTTTTATTATAAGATTATAACTATCTTTCTTCCCACCTTATATTCTCTACTCATATTATAAATGCGAAAGTAACTCTGTCTGTCTGTATCTACCACGCGGACGGCGTCGCGGGCAACAGCTATAATATAAAATTCAGTACATTTCGTATGACTGGTGTAAGCGTCGTATTTTCGTGTAGGACGCAAGTACACTCGCTAGTAATTAAGCGCGAAGCTCGTCACGAAACTCTCAGGACATGTTCAAAGCCCAAACATCCAGATTAAATACGCTCAGAGGAAATTGCTGAAGTTTTTCCCTTTGTATTCTAGGTACTTGGTACTTGATTCGCGGATTCTTCAATGTAAATTGCTTTCTATTAACATGTTTTTTTCCTTGACGGTAAGTGACCACCATCGCCCATGAAGTCGCAAGGCAAAACAGATGCTAGGAGGTCTATATAGGCTAATGACTGCATTTTCGATGTTTAAAATAGGGGAAAAGAAGGATTTGTGACAAAAGACAATAAAATATAGTTTAAAGGAAAAATAGGGCTTCAAAAAGTATTTGGTGTCAAAATAAAGCACTCAGTGGCCATGACAATATGAATAGGTATAATAATATTTAAATGTTTATTATTAAAAAGCGAAGTATAAATAAAATAATAATGATTTAGGATTCCAAAAATATCCCTAAAAATTACATTTCTAAGAAGTATGTATATTGTTTGTATTTATACGTTATAGGTAAAATATCTACGCCATAGTTATGTAGTCATTTATTTAGAAACCATAAGCAAGCAACCTACCCCGGCTTTGCTCGCATTGCATGTATTATGTACATTTAATAAACCTTCCTCTTGAATCACTCTTAAATCTATTAAAAAAAACCCCATGCGAAACGGTTGCGTAGTTTAAAGATATAAGTATGTATAAGTCGCGTCACGGATGTTTAGCGCTGGACGAGAATAGCATCGGTAGAATCGCGCTCGTAATTGACGTATAGGTGCGAGAAAGACAACACGACTGGGGAACCAATCAACGCCCGACGATCACGCGCCCCGCGCGCCTTGCCGTCCTCTCGATACCTTATTTTTGACTTCTGCGCAGGTTTCGTTCAGCGCTAAAGTTTCTTGACGCTACTTATACATGACCCTGTAGTAGACAGATGAAGCGACTTTATTTTATACTATGAGTATGAAGTGATGGAAAAAGAAACGAAGTCAGAACAGGTGAAACGTTTGTCTTGAAGGAAAAGTTTTATTTCCAATAATTTATATTTACGATGAAATTTTTATGAGCGGATGGTTTGGTTTACAGCCCCACACATCATAGCGTTAAAATAAATATTAGACGATTTATGAAATTTTTCCGATCATAAAAAATGAAATAAAATTGTATTATGTTATTATATCCGCTAGACCCAAAATTAATCACCAATAATGTACAAACCCTATACAATTTACGTATGTTATAACATTTTGTAAACTTAGTTAGAATGTCACTGTGCTCCGGTCTGAAGGGCACTGTAGCCAGCGAGATTACTGGGCTCATGAGTCTCAACATCTGATGACTCAAAGTGGGGAGCGTCGGTGCAGTGCACTCCTGCCCGGAGTTGGGCTTTATAGCAAAGTTCCGGGTAGCACTGCATTGGCTATGGGCTGGCGTTACTCTTACCATCAGGAGTGCGTCCAGCTCGTCTCCCCTCTTCATATTATAAAAAAAAAAAAAAAAAAAACACCTAGAACAGCAATATTATGAGCATGCAAAAAAGTGCATGCAAAGCCATTTCGAAGTAGACAATTTTGTCTACTTACATAGAACGTCGCCGCAGTGCATCTAAATTGGTATGATTTTCCTAGATTTTAAAATTTCGGTGGGCTTGTATGCGTGTCTTCCAGAATAAGAGCGAACATTTTACATATAATACAGATTTGGCTTCACTTACGGCGGACCAATTATTATTAAGGCTGATTGTCCCTATGCATATACGTTTATCGTTAAGGACGGAGCTAATAAATAATTCTGTTTGATTCATTGATTGTTACGTACCTACGTATTGTACATCTACAAGCGTGTATCAATTAAAATTGAATTATGTCCGTTTTAATCATAACAATAACACGAAATTGTTGATGTTCGTGTTAACATGGAAACAAAATATATTGATCCTTACTTATAAAGGCGAAAGTTTGTGGGAATTTATAATATGAATTTTTGTATGTTTTGTATGAATAATTCCCAACAGTCTTAATCAAAAGATATTTATTCCGTAAAATATTGAATAACAATTAGATACATTATTTGAAACGAATTATACCGCACATTTGACTAATGAAGAATCGGCAAGAAAAATACACGGTCTATTCTAATATTATATAATTGTGAGTAACTAAATATTAGTTGAAGCAAATTTCGTGCCACACTTTTGATATATAAAAAATCTAATTTATAATTATGTGCCTTATAGCCGAGTATATTAGAACAAACATCGAAACATTCGTCCATAAGGAAACTTTCGTATGTATAATTTAAGTTATGGTATCAATAAGTGTAATACTTCTATAAAATATACTGCATATATTAAAAAAATACTATTTCTTAACATTGTGTTAAACCATACAGCATTATGCACGTAGGCCATAAGCTCATGGGCCATATGCTCTATAAAAGGGTATGGTGATCTAAAACTTACAGGTTGAATTAGAAATTACAATACGTATTTAATAAAAACATCTATTCTGTTATATCTCTAATAATTAACATAACGTCACGTTCTAGCTAATAAGTATGTTATAATATGTTATGTCTAGTTCACACTTATTATTATTAAGACTAAGAAAATTGTATTGTCTCTTGCAAAGAGTTTTGTATACCACCCTTTTCTGTTTGTTTCCTTATAAATGTTGACTGGTTGGTGAGATTATTATTTTTTAATTTGATAGCTCTTTATTCTCGTGTCAGAATTGATCCCCATTTTGGCGCAATTATGACATGCAAAAACCCTAAGTCTTGAATTTGAAATTTGAATAAGTTATGACTTATGACCTATGAAGGTGAAAATGATTTTCAAATTTAATAAATATATTTTCTTATTGCTACTGTACAAGAGGTGAGCGTAATATGATAATATACGTTGCCGAGGTCATAAAAAAATTAAATTTATACGTTCTCTAATGGACAATTCACAAACACATCTTATTATTTCCATCTAGCTCTTTTCGCAATGCGAGAAGGAAATTTCCCAATAAAAATATGGTACAAAAAATGGCGTTTTTTCATTTGACACGTATATAATATAAAAAAAAAATTCTGTATCTATGGTAATTCAATGAACCGAAACTTTTATATAGCAACACTTAATGCCCAGTCATCGTGGCTGTGTACTCACCCTAATGTCAAACACGGAATGCGTGCACATTCCATATCAGTCTAATTGTCTATTGTGCCAAATGCGTATAGATCACAGATAGCACCTAACTTAGATATATACTGTAATTAAATGCTCATTTAACTGTTTCTATTATGTTTGAGAAATGAAAAACATTAAATATCATCATCAAAGTCAAAATTACATTATTTAAGGCTACATATACACTTTTGTATCGTCATGGTGTTACAAAACATTTACCACCGGTTCGAAAGGCAGTTTCTACAGAGAAGAACCGGCAAGAAACTCTGATAGTTAATGTTTTTAAAATAAGAAGATACCATTGTAAATATGTATTAACAAAAACTCAACTGCCATTCTAAACTTCAATCAAGAGAAATTGTTTATATTTGTCATTTATAAAAGCCTTAAAAGTTAAAACATCATTGTTTTTTCTTAATAACCGATAATGTGTGTTCAGTTATAAAAGGTACGTACGTTAAATTAAATAATCGATGTCGTTGAATAATATATTATAACTATAATTAAGTAATGACGTCAAATAACTACGCTGTTATATTTCAAGAACTATTTTAATGAAATCAATAATATATTACTCTGTTTAAGAGAAGTAAGTTATCTATAAAGAGACATTTTTTTTCGATTTTAGAACAAACTAGATAAGATTTTACAGAGAAAATGATATTATCGGGGGCAACGTTCGCTAAAACTAAAAAGAAACAAACAAGACGTAACGTTTCCTTGATATTCAAATTCTTGTGCTATAAATATAATAGGACATATTATATGCATAAATGAAAACATTGTTTATCAAAAAAAAAAATAAATAAAAATAGCTTTTTCCGGCGTTTTTACCCGCGTAGTTTCCTGTTCCCGGGGCAATAACGGGATGTAAGCTACCCTTCTCTACGAAAATGCAAAGGTAAGGCAAGAAAAGCCTTGTTAAAGAAAAGGAAGCATTGTTAAGTAACATTACAACGAAAAGTGTCATTGATAAAAGTGACATAAGATCTGTAAATTTTCTGTCAGTCTGTGAGTCATATGCCCTCATTCGAGCAACATGTAACAAGAGAATGTTATAGTTGGCTTATCGAGTTATTCCATAAATATTCAAACCATTTGATTGAAAAGCAATGATTGATTGTCAAGTCGATGATAAATGATGATAGTTAAAGTTCACGTAGCCTTAATACCCAAAGCCGAGATAACAATTTATGAATAACTTACCTTTCAACTTTACCGTGATTTACGCAGCTTTGAGGAAATAGTTAAACAAGGAATGGCTTTGTTTCGAGTTTCATAAATTCTGTAAAGTGATTTATGAGCTGACATTACAATTTTGATAATTAAATGGCGACACTGAAATAACGGGTTCAGGTTTTAGAGGTTAATGACAGACTTAAGGCTAGATTGGATTACTGAATCGGATAAGATCAAAAAATAAAATTAAATACACATTATTATTCCTATTTAAATACAATGATATTAGAACGAACGAAATATAGTTTTAGTATCTCTAAGACTAATCATACAAGTAAAAGAATAACTTTCGACCACAAATGAAAACAGAGTAAAATAAGTGAGATTTTAACTGTTCTTTTTTCTTTTCTTTTCTGTCTTTGAGTTTTCACTCACGTCTTTTAGTGAATTTTCCTAATTGACATTTCTTGCCCAAATAATTCAAGTTGCCAACTTCCTCAGTTGTATCCATAAGGAAAATATAGTTTTCCCTGTTGTTTACCTGATATTATGAAGTACTGTTATATTTTGAGATAAGC
>JADANM010005075.1:979159-1007359 GCA_026213755.1 Eurema hecabe | reverse complement strand
AATGCACACAACAATCATCTCAAAAATATTTCGCTCGAGTTATTTCAGCATCGATATTTCATTATTTAGGCGGGTTATGATTTATAGTTGACATTTTTTATTTATAACAGTATTGTGGCATTTTTATAGACTCACCACAAATGACTCATTCAATGCTTTTATTTTTAGATGATTCTCTTCTACAATACTTCATAATTTCTAAGAATATAAAACCTATGGTAAATTCCAGCACCGTTTGAAGATTGTATACAGTAAGATGGTTCGTGAAAGCGATATATTTTTAATGAGAGTGAAAATATTGATATTTATCCCTTTGTCCTTTTACTGAATTATAAAAACGTAACAAATAACGGGCGATGTGCAGGAGCCTGTGTAAATATTTAAAACGTTTGATTGCGACCTTTCTCTATTAAAGGGTTTATTTTTGTTGGATCCCTGCTGTGCGGTTTCCGCAAATGGCTTGGAATGATTTGCTTCAAAATATAGGCAATTTAATGTTTTAATTACTGCGTTCGTAAGAAGCTTTGAGGAATATTTGCCCTTTATTATTAGATTATTATAGTAATTTATTTATTTATTAGCAAATGTAAGTAATAGTTGCAATTATAGCTATGTTAGTGTCTGTGTGTGCACGCTCACACGGACACGAAAACAAATGTTCAAGTATATGTATACAAACACATATACGTTTTTATAATTTCAAAACTTACTAATGCCTTTGCCCTTTTGAAGGTGTTCAATATTTGATTTTTATTCTGGTCGACACTCGACACCACTTTGATGTTTTTTTTTATTTGTAAGCTGCCAGTACTTGCCAATTTCTTCTCATTTGTAACCATGTGCCCATTATTTTGTTGCTTTACGCGTTTTTTTAATGAACAATATTATAGTACCCAAAAGCATCGTAGGTAAATTTTAATTTTCTCATTGCGTAGTTCCTTACATTTGACAGCTGCGTAAACAGAATTAGACTCTGATATAACAGATATGTATTTAAAAATAGCCGAAACTGTTAAGATGACTAATTTATGTGGTAATTTTCTAGCAATCTGCTCCGGGCGTATCGTAAAACGTTCGTATAATTTATGGGGTGGTCGGGTGATGAATTTATGTTTGGATAAAGAAATATTCATTTGCATGCAAAAGTTTAACATATTGTGAGTGATAGTTGTCGATATGTGGCTGTTGTTAAGAGAATTTGTTTCTTGTGTTACCACAGCCGAAAATAGATTTTTTTTTTGAAAATTATAATCCTTATTCTGAAGTGAAAGTATGGCATATAATAGAAAATAGTGTTTAGTTGCAAATTAATGAATGATTTCTGAACTTAAGTACATCAAGTCTACGAAGACACGAACAGATGAGTTTCCATCTAGATCAGCAGAAATAATCATATTTTGAATTAATTATCTTAATATAATATAAATTACGTGCCAAATAATTTTTCCGCGATTGACTCCTAAACTACTGAACCTGAACTGATTTTATATGAAATTTGCAGATCGTGTACAGTTTGATTGAACTTGAAAGATAGGATAGCTTAGATCAAAAAATATGCGAGCGAAAATTGAAATATCCAAAAGTTTCTAAGCTTACATCGAATTCTTTTTTGTTTTTCGTAATTAAATTATTATACAAATTATTATAATACCCTTTGCGCATGTCCGATTTTAACTGACGTCGAGAAAGGAGAAGGATTTTTTTTCGGACAACTTTGGAATTTTTGTTTTTATTTTTGTTTTCTTTTTCAAAGTCCTTGATTCATAATGAAAATGGTATGGCTATTAATTTATAAGCCATACAACAGTTTAACTGCCTCCGTAACGGTCATAACATTAATCAACTAAGGTTTAGACGCTGAAACCCTCCCTTGAGGGCTGCCCGTCGACTGTCGCGTATAGCACCTGTGTATGATTTATTTGTTAAATTTCCTTTTCACGTCCACATTCTTGGTTTTGTTTTGCATTGATGACTAAAGTTAGGATAACATTTTAAATATATACGTTCAAGTCAAGTTTTGTTTAAGAAATAATACTTCGCTTGTTTGAATCATTTTAATATGGATGGTCATATTTCAAAGTAATACTGAATATATGACACGTTTCGTAACATTATCCTCGATTTTTTTCTGTTTGTAAAGCCAGCCTACTAATATAATAAATACGAAAGCAGCGATTTTATAAGTGAAGCGATTTTCAGAAAATTTGGTAGTCTTATCTAGTCTAATATATCTTATCTAGTCTCTGAGAAGAGCGATCTTAGTTTTATAGCTTTAAAATGCTTATGGGAACAGTTTTGATTCGGTTGAATACAAGGCAGCTCGTTTCTTATAAATCGTGATCTATGTGGGTGCTATGTTCACTTGGGTCACAATTAAAGTTTGACATGATCTTTAAATAATATTTTTAATATAATCGTATTTTTAGCATTAAATAAAATATTCATATAATATGCCTAATGTAGAAGGTAATAATAGTAGTTATGTATAAGGAAAATACGTGCGCCAATTCAAATACATCAAAGCAAACTGTTTCGATAGTAGAAACGCGCATAAAAGTTTTACAATGATACAATCTAATTAAATTATGACTAGAAGATATTGCATTAAGAAAGCGATACGTTCTTTAGCTATTTTCTTTTTAAATACTTAACCTACGACAAAATAGTTATATTTCATGTTATTATGATTATACTAGCTATTGCCCGCGACTACATCCGCTTGGACTTTCGTAATAGGCTTTGACCCCCCCTTCCTTCTTATAAATTTTTTTTCCAGTTAATAAGTAGCCTATGTTTCATCTCAAGCTCTAGACCATCGGTGTACCAAATTTCATTACAATCGGTTCAGCGGTTTGGCTGATAATATTATTACACACACAATACTTACACATTAAAAACTAAAGAAGAAAACGCAGTGTCCAAAAACATTCTCCATACATTTGTTCACATAAAAACCTTTTCAGCGTATTAACTAAAGTTTTACATTTTATTAGTAGGGTAATGATTGTAGCTTATCATATCAAACATCTTAAGGCAATATAAAGTCTACGAGGGTTGTACAAACTTCAACCAGTACTCAGTACGACCTCGACCCCGAGTGAGGGAGGTTGTGTCTCTCGTAATACTTCCCTCCAAAAACTTCGCGCGCGAAATTACACAGATAAATAAGCAACGTATATGTCAAATATCTTTTAGTTATCTGTGTATTAAAAATGAATGATACAGATGATGATATTTTTGAAGGTAAGGAAATAATAAAAATATAAAAGAATTCTACAATAATAAACATTGTAAGGTTTTGGTGTAGGTACACATTTAATCAACTATCTGCTTGACTTATTCATTTACCGAAATACGGAATAAGCTTTCTTTCTGGGTCTTAACTATTCCCTGAGAATTTTCTCACTATAAAAAAATGAAATGATCTTTCAATGAAAATTTTAATAGCTTATATAAATTAGTAAGTTTGTTCGTTTTGGAGTAATAAAGAGATAGCTTTAAAACATTTAGTTTCACACATTTTTTTATACAGCAACATTATTCTATGTGTGCTCCGATACACTCTGCTAATATTTTAAATTATATAAAAATAAACGTCATAATATTAAGCCAATCTATTATATATATTACAGCCAATATATTAAAACATTTCCCAAATTTAATTTTAAGCACAATCCTAAACCATAATTGTGTAAAATAAAAGCTCAAGTTACAAGTATGCCCGAAAATTAACCGTTCTTAAGTTAATTGCTTAATTTGAGGTCCAAATTAACCATTGGGAAAACCAGGTTGTGCGTGATTCCTTCTCGTTAATGGAATTTCATGACTGAATTAAATGAAATAATAATCCGTGAGTCGTGACCGCGTTGAAGAAAACTGGAAAAAGTTCCATGTCAGTTTCGTTTTGTTATACAATAAGATTTAGGTTTTAATTTATAAATGTTATCATTCATTAATAGGTATACTTTTTTTCCCTGGAAACTGGATAAAAAGAATCTTATGTTGTTATAGTCACCTGCTTCTGGTTCTAAGCAATCATTAACCCCTCCAATATCAGCCGAATGAGTTGAGCCGTTCTTGAGGTATAAATAGTGTGACTAACTCGACTTTCTTTTATATGCGAGTACAGTTACAAGAAAAACGTCATATAATAGGTTAATTTTTTATAATATTAGAATAAATACTAATTATGATTATTATAAACTAGTAATATATACTATAACTTAAATAGAGGTATGATGTAGATTAGGAAATATACGTTTATTTCTAATGAAATGAATAACATAAGCTGAACCAATTTCAAACGCATAAAACTGAATAGTAAGATTATTATCTCATCTTGTCACAACGGATTTCTGGACTTTTTAGTGTTAAGATGAATTTTAATTTTAAAGACCGGCAACCCGCTCTAGAGCTGTCGAGCTACGCGAGTGTTCATGGGCGGCGATGACCACTTTCCGTAAGGTGGCTTGCCGGATCGTACATTAAAAAAACGCTTAAACTCAACTTCTGTCGTTCACTGTACCATTTTCAATTAAATGCCTCCAACAAATACGTCGAAATAACCACACCTATTTATACAAAACATAAGGAAGCGACCGACGAACTGAAGATGCCAACTAATAGTTACTAATCTGTAGTGTAAAAATAATTACGTTTAATAATAGCTCTTAATCCCTTGACATACGGGTCAGCTGTCTTGGTACGACGCCAAAGTAATTTGAGTGTACATTAACGATTTTCACCTTGGTAGACAATCGCAGTGTCAAAGCTAAGAGTCAATGTAAAGGCCAATTTATATTGAATGAATGGATGGATTACTTCGTAGAGTACTTGTTCGCAAGTGGTTTGAAATTGCAAATTGAATGTGAAATGACTAGCAGTGCCTATACTCGCGTATTTTCCGTTCTCGAGTAAACACCGGGATATGACTATCCTACGTGTTAATAAGGATCTAATCTATATGTAAAACAAATATCAGCCAAATCGACACAGAAGCCACATATATATACTAACGTACATCCGTTAAAACTTTTGTGTTTATAATATGAGTAGGAATGTGTTCTGTTGTTTTGTTGAGCTTTGTTAAAGTGTCATCATTTTATTTTTTTTAATAATCCAGTTTCTATAACTAACTAGCTGACCCGGTGAACTTCGTATCGCCTTATAATCATGGAATATAAAAAAATGAAATGCTTATCTTTTCTTACACAAGAACCTTCTCCTAATAATAACAAATACAATAAACAAAAAATCAGCCATATCGGTCAAGCCGTTTTCATGTTATGTCGTGATAACGGAAAACGGATTTCATTTTTATATATATGGATAGATTAGTTGCTATAGCAATATCTCCTGTCTATCATAAGCTTACGTGCTCACTATTTATTATATGAACTCGTTGAAATAATATTTTGTATCTAAATAAATACCAAGGTTAATGATGTTGACGATGGAAAATATTTAAAAAACCCCGGCAAATTTATAGTTTTGTTTAACAGCTGTTGTCAAGGCAATGTTTTAGTATACTTTATAGTAAAACCAGTTGTCAGGTATCGTTCAAAAAACCGGCTAAGTGTGAGTCGGATTTTCGCTCATAGGGTTCCGTACCGTTATGTTTAACAATGGTAATTTTATATGTTGATGAATCTAATGCTTAATTCGAAATTCTGTTTATATTTCACCTATTGCTGTTATGAATATCTAATCAAAATGAGCAAAAAATCACGTTTGTTGTGTGGGAGTCCCTTAAAATATTGGTTTCTTACTGTTTTAATGTTTGTTGCTAAACAACAGATATACATAATTTGTGGAAATGTCAGCCATGATCTGACTATTAAGGTTTATGCGATACAATATGATGAATGTTACAAAGGCGGAATCTTAGTCTGAGGGTTTTAGCCTTTCGGTACGGAACCCTAAAAGGTTCAGTGCTATAAGGAAGTTTAAAGTAGTTATGTTTGCAAAACCATAGCTTTTTTTAATCTACACATTAACGTAATACCAATGTGGTGAAGAAATTTGTTTTTCATTTTCAAAAGACTTGTCCAGGATTTAAAACAATCCCGTGATCCCCACTCACTGCGGCAGAGCGAGAACGAAGAGTGGGGTTTTAGTCGGTAGAAGTTCGACATAACCCGTGGCCCTTCCCCGAGGACCATGGGTATCCTATGAGAATTTCCCCACTTAAAAAAAAAAAAAAGGATTTAACACTATGACGTATTGGATGTTATAAAGGAATATTGCACGTCCTTTGTCTGTAGGATATTTTAAGAGTGTCAGATAACGTACACTTCAGTGCAATTTTGTGGGAACAATGGACACGTTGAAAGGCGTTACAAAGGATGATCATAAGCCGAATACTGTAAGCTTTTAAGAGGGATATACTTTTGACATTGTATTGTTATGTTATTTAAATAAATACTTGAAATACCTATTAAGTACATCGTTAGGGAGGAAATTGAAATTCGTTTGCTTTTTTACCGTTATGTAAGCAAGTCAAAGGCAGCAGATTGTCTAGGTTTAGTAATACAATTAGGTAAGGTAATAAAAAAACTTGAGAGGTGTCAAGGGATACCCGGATGGATGGTTGGTCGGGTGGATGGTTGGTCGGATGGATGGTCGGGTGGATGGATGGTCTGATGGATGGATGGATGGATGGATGGATGGATGGTCGGGTGGATGGATGGATGGATGGATGGATGGTCGGGTGGATGGATGGTCGGATGGTTGGTCGGATGGATGGATGGATGATCGGATAAAATAGAAATGAAAATATCTGGCTTGCTTTCTATAAGAGAGAGAGAGAGGATAGAGAGCTTACTATAGCATACTTTTTGCTATAGTATATCCATACTACAGCAAAAAGTATCGTGACAATTTTTCGTAAGAATTTTTCCCGTCTAGCCCCTTTCACAACGCGCGATAAGGAACTTCGTTCCAAAACATTCGATATTACAAACATCTTAACGCTAAATCATTAAAACTACATCTACTAAATTATTAATCCTATAACCTAGTAACTATAAATGTAATGTCCTTTATTAAATAATATTTTCTGTAACCGTAACCGTCCGAGCTGTACGAAATAATCAAGTAATAAGACCATTAGCAATCAGTAATCACACTCACAGACAAACTGTGAAAACAGTTTTGTGGGGCTCTGTTTTTAGCCTTTAAGATGAATGTAAAAAGTTCTTAATAAATAAATAAAAAAAAAAATCAATGGTTGAATAAGTGTTCCCTATTGAAATAATTCTGCAATTAATATCTGTTAACGTATCTTATAATAATGAATGATATATCTTCACTATGTGAAAATAATAATGAATTGTAATAATTATAATGCTTCTATAATTAATTGACAAATTATTGCTAAATATTGTGTCTGTGGCAAATGTCATGTTTTGAATGTTTTGTCTCGCTCACTCACTTGTCACCGCGGTGTTTGAAGAAAAAGCGGGAGCGTCACCGCCCACCGGTCACTCTTAAAACATAAAATGATTGTATTCTAATTTTATACAATAAATGTGTTAAATAAATATAATAGTTGAAGTTCTGCCGTATCAAAGAAAAGTGATTGTATTCTTAAAGATAAATGTGTTAAATAAATATAATAATTAAAGTGTGATTGTTATACTATATTTTGAAAATTACGAATAAAAACATGGTTTCAATATGTTTAACGTTTGTGCAGAGAAATGTTTCTTTTTCTAAATTCAATTATAAATGTTGACATCTTTGTGAAAAAAAATTAGGGACATTAGTAGTACGTACGGTAAGTAAGTAGATATTATAACAACAATTTGACGCCATTTTGATTTTATTATTTGCGCAGATCTTAAATGTGTGTGTACATATGACGTGGTTTCATTAATTCCCGCTCCTTTTACGACACTTCCTTGAAGTGACAATTTATTTCGCCCAATAAAGCCCTCAAGCCTATAAATTTTATATTCTGTCTGATTTGAAAGCTTCTCTTTCTATGATTTTAAAAGTAAGGTGGGTGATGTCGAATTTTTGAAATTTTATATGTTATTGCATTTTAGAAAATATCTGTCGTAGATGAATTATATTACTGTGTTGTGTTGATGTAATCTTCCTCTGAACAAAAATATGCTTGACCAGGGAGTTTTGGCGGGAATCTGGCGGCGTCTGCTTGTAATCTCAATTGAATATTCGTTTTTTGGTGCATAAAGATATTTAATGTTTGATTGTGATAGTAAATCATGCAGTAAATTAGCTAATAAGTGTCCAGGAAATGAAGAATTCATTTGAGAGCGCATAGTAGCGCCGTTTCGATTGCTCCAAGATTCGTCGAGGTTCTTCGTAAAGTTATCTTTCACTTTACGAAGGGCAGAAAGAAATGAAGTGAAGTGTAAAAATAATGAATAAGATATGACCTAAAGGTCTTTGTAACCATGTCATTAAATTAAATAAATAAAAAATGCTTGACCAGTCACAGCGCGACTTTTTGTTTTTATGTCAGTGGCAGCGTACCTTTGAAACGGAAAAACCGATTATTTAGAATTTAGAATGGTAGTATTATTTTTTATAAAATGCATTATATTAGCCTAAAGGTATAATATTATGTATTTCAATTGGAAATATTGAAACACATACATAATTTATAAATGTCAGTACGCTTCCGTAAAATGGAGGTTAAAACAATTTTCAGAACTGTCTCAATATGGTTATTTTTTTTACGTTCATACATGTATTTTAACTTTTGCTAGGGTTTTTAATTGCATTGTTTATCTATAACTTTTGTCCGCAGAGGAGGAAGGCACAGAGCTGGAGCTTGAGGCGCTGTATAGGCGATACTGCGTGCGTCTGAAGCACGCGTTGTTCGTGTCGGCTCTATGCGTCACGCTACTCTGTACTCTGGTGCTTCTGTGTGCTGTCTGTGTGTTACACTCACATGTAAGTAGCTCTTATTGTTGTATAGCTAGTGGTTAACTGCGCAGGAGTTTCGCCTGATAGTAATTGACCATCTTTGCCCATGAACAGTCGTAAATGTAAAAGCGTCATGACTGTGTTGACGTAAAGAATCAGTGACTAAAAGAAATAAGGAAAGGATAAAGGATAGTGAAAAAAGGCCTCTGTTGTTTTTATAAATAATTTTCATAAAGAGTTTAGTTAATCCAGAGACATGTAGTCACAAACGGGAATATAGTTTGATCCTAAATTATTTCGAAAATAAAAGTCGTCTTACAAATAATACCTATATTCGTCTCACAAAATAAGCATATAATTATCAATTTTTTGAAAGTTCGTATGTCTACGATAAAATTTGAAACTATTCCTTTGTTTTATGGATATCTTCGCAAGATGCTTTACGACTAAGTACAGTTACAAGATAGTTATATTTTGCATAACAGATTTCTCGTTTGAAAGTTCGTAGACCGTAGGTATATAACGCTACGGAAATTTGTAGCCAGTACGTGCTAACAATATTCCATCATTGTCTGTAGGCTGTGGCTAGATATTTAGATTTTTTATTATGTATTTCCTATTAATAATGATATCAGAGCTAAAATTAAAGTATACTAGTAGCGTCCCTCGGTTTTACCCGCATTTATATATGATGTATTATGTGAGACATAAACCTTCGTCTTGAATCACTCTATCTGATAAAACATACTCATCAAAATTGGTTGCGTACTTTTAAATATTTAAATATAGATAAGGCAGACTATTTTCGTTGAGATCATTGAACGTTTAAAATTATATGTAAGTTTAAAAGACTTTTGTGTTCGACTGTACAATATTCTCATACCTCTTCCAGCAAAATCCTCACCTCGTAAAGATGATAGTGTTACTTACGTAAAATCTAATTTGGATCGTTAATTACATTCGAGCGAGGATATAGTAAGGAATATATGTACGATGTAGAATGCTTAGGTTGAATCAGATTAGGTTTAATAGTATCATATCTGTAGGCAAGTTACTGGCTTTATAGGTCAAAGGTGTTTGCTTGTACATACACTTGTATCTTATAGAGTTCTTAAAGCCTTAATGGTGTAAAGCTTGGTGATAATTTTGTATTAATATAGACCATCAACCAGACAGTTTTTGATTTGACGACCGCTTGGCGCAGTGGTAACACAACTGCTTTCTGCGCGAGGGTCGTGGGTTCGATTCGGACACCGGAAAAATATATTTGTAATTTACGTTTGTATTATTCTGGAGTCTGGGTGTTGCTATGTATTGTATGTATGTATTTACAAAAGAAAAGTATATGTAATTTATTCCGTTATCTAGTTGCCATAACCCAAGCTTCGGCTTAGCTTGGAACTAGCTGGCGCTGTGATAAATGTTCTGAAAATATTTATTTATTTATTTATAATTTAGGAAGACAGGAAGATGTTTAACGGTTAAAGTACTATCAAAGTTATTGTGCTTGATAAAGAGATTTGTCCCTACTAAAAGATATTACGCATTCCCATACAAATTGCAACTGGGTCTGGCCAGGTCATTAACCCGGTCGTCGTCTCAGCCGCTGGACGTCCACTGCTGGACATAGGCCTCCCCCTTGGACCTCCACACATACCGGTCTGAGGCGGTATTAACCCGGTAGAGGTAATTAAATAATTTTGTACTAACTGTTGCTTTTCATATTAATTTTGACACCCAATATGAGATGGGTTCATGATAATTAAAACGATGTGAATTAAATTATCGTAATAATTATTACGTAATAGTTGTATAGTTGTATCTCAAGCTTAAATTTCCTTCCTAAAACAGCGTTGTCCTTTTACAAAGCAATAAAAATAAAAACAATTTGAGATAGATTTATTTACAGACCAATAAGAATGGATTAGGGGATTTATTGGTCAGGGATTCGAAGTGATTCCATACAAAGATTGCTTCTGTGATTGATCAAGTTCTATTGAATTGTATATTTGTTGTTTTATAGTTTTATTTTACTTAAAAAAAACTTGTAAAAATATATTTTTAAGGTTTGTTAGTTTGAACGTTAACATCTAAACCTTTTTCTGTTTTGAATAAAAACTTGTTTTTTATGAGATATTTAAAACTGAGCAGTAGGTTCGCCTTATGTTAGGCGACCACCTTCACCCATGAACAGACGCAAAGGCAAGTAAGTGCCTTAAATATGCGTTGTAGGCCTTTAAAAAGAAATTGACGAAGTAGAAAAAAGGAGAAAGTTGGCAAAACAGGCCTTAGGTGCTCCCGAATAACAAACGAACATACATAACAATCAGTCCGTACAAAAATAATACCTAAGCAAAAATTAAAGTTCTATTTTATAAAAAATCTCATATACCTCAATCTAAAATATTTTCCTATGCATATTCAATATCAGTTTCATTTTTTGTTGTATCAGACAGCGTTCAATTTAATCATATAAAATATACAATCCATCAACTCTTGACCTCGTATTTATTATCCAAATAAACTCCCTTCTTACGATTGCACCTTCTGTCCAATTAGACAATAAACTTACAATTATAAAATCATGTCAAACGAATAAGAACCCTACTGTCTCATGCCTTAAGATCAATTTCCTCTATATAAATTTACTTCAGAGTTCGCAGAAGTCCGTTCCTCATTTCTGTTTAAGTTGGATTGTCACTTGGGACCGACATTTAGAGGATTTTGTATTAAACGTGACAGTAAGTTCTGCTTTCCTGAGTAATGCGCCTTTGAAACGCTTCAAATTAATTTAGGAGATGTCTTTATTTTTCCGGGTCATCTTTGTTGTATTTGTCCTTCTTTGAGTGAAATCGAGGGGCTTAACTAGTTTAGGTCATGACAAAAAAGCTAGAAAATGTTTCTACTTTTATTAAATTAACTACGTCCAAGTATGCATAATAAATCGTATGCGAGCTTCCTTTTGGTAATACATAAAATGCAAATTGTACGTGATATATTTCATTGCAGTAACATTCAAAACGAATGCTATTATAAAACCCCAGTTTGCATAGAAATAGAGAGTTTTAGTGAACGTAAATAGTGCTGAATATTATCTAGGAAAATAGTTTCAGAAGGTTCCATTCACTAACATTTGAATAGCAAATTTTTGTTTGTGGAGATAATGACGGAATTCATAGTTGGACTAATCAGAAGATTATATTGATTTAGGTTTGAAAGCGTTTGCGGTTTTTTAGAATTCAAAGCTCAGTTCTGATGGATTTTCTGAATTTAGCTAGTTCGGTTATTCCCACTTCAATTTTTTGTAATCTATCTTTTACTCAGAGATCGGTGGAAATAATGTTTCAGTTTTGATTTCTAGTTGTATCTCATTTTCGAATTAATTCCACTTTCAATTTTATCCTGCTCAATAGGTAAGAAGCGGATATATAATCGCACTTTACCGGTTTTAATTCCTGTACATATTTAACATTTCAGAAAATCATTTATATAAGGTAGTTACCTAAACTATTTTTTTACCTTATATATTAACTCATTATTATCTCAACCAATTGAATGACACTTTAAAGGCTTAATTTTAATTCGAATAATATTTTTAAAAAGGAAAATGAAATTGAATTCATACTGAAAGCAATAGACAACTAGTGTTACAAGAAAAGTACCTAATGATATCAACATTTTATTATTTATACAATTTTACGTAAGCTTACATGAATAATTTACATCTAGATTCTACCAAAATCTGCAGTAGTTTGTGGGCGGGCTAGGCGCTTGTATGAATTGAATAATTATGGTAATTTCATACATTGGCTTCTCCAATCGACTCAAAGACGTATTTGTTTCAGGAGTTACCAGCTCAAGCAACGGCAATTACTGCGCTCTCAGTGATAGCGTTCAAACTCCTCGTCATCCTGGCATTGGCGTTGTTACCGGCCGCTGCGGAATGGGAAGCCTTCGCATTGACTGGTTCAGTACTGGTCACAGTCGGTCTTGGAGCTGGCACTTTGATGGCCACACATCATGCGCCTTTGCCCCTGTTTGCGTTAATATTGGTAAGATTTCTAGATGCATGTCTATATTGATTAGTAGTAGAAGGTACTCTAGGTGGAACTATCTGCGCAGTAGGAAGTTTTTGTACTGACTGGATTAGTGCGAAACGGAATAGGAATAGGAGCGTTGGTGACTACACATCTGTGCCGTTGCTGTTTACATTAGTATTGTTAAGAATCTTCTACATTACCATCGTAGCTGATTTTACCAAACACATTAAAGGGTAATTCTAATGAATTAGCTACCAAAGGCTGTGAAGTGAAAAGCTTCCGCGCTTTCTGGTTCAAAACTGATATCAATCTAAACTTAGGCACTTAAAATTTGGAAGGGGCGTAGCTTAAATACCGTAGAGGTGCACTAAGAAAGGTATTCCCGAAATTCCCACGGGAACGGGAATTGGCGGAAAAATCCAATAAAAATCAATGTATAACCGCTTAAGTTAGACGCTTGAAATTTGGCATGCAGGTACCTTAGTAAATTTAAAGCATAGATGCAAAAGGATATTGATACATTCCCACGGGAACGGGAGTAAGCGGGAAAAAAACATTTGTGTGAAAAAATCTAAACCGAATCTAAAACAAAGTCGGGTTGGGTCATCTAGTATTCTATATAATCTTAAAGTACGATACTTTGACACACGATACATGACTCAAACTTTTAAAAGTTTATACATTTATCCTCATTAAATCTTTGAACGAAACCCGTTGAAACGGAACGAAGTTACTCTAAATAATTAAATTTCATCCAAGCCCCGAGTGCAGTCGATCAATCATTCAAGTCATCTCCACTTGGCTGAATAAGTTTATTGCAATGCTTTTCTGTACGAGTATATTGCTTCGAACTTACAATATTTTGTCTTACATTTTATATGAAAATGTCTGAAGAAGAATTTTCCTCAATAAAAAATAAAATAAATAATATTGATTATTATACTTTTAAAGGGGCAATGAATACTCCATGTCTCTTGTCCCCTACGTCGTATTAAACATTAATGATTTTACAACAATTTCCACTAAAAACGTGGTAGGTACAGGTCTTTTGAACCTTCATTTTTATTTCTATCTATAATAATAAGTATCTTACTAATACCCTTTATTTTTTTATTAGAAATAACTATTCAATAGCTGCAAAATAACATCGTACCTATGAAATATATACCTAGGTATTATATCCACTATTATATCCAATCGTGTTATTCTCGACGTTAAAAAATAAGGCTTCAATAGGCCTTAAAATGAATTGTTATTCATAAATCCTATTTTTGTGATGAATACTGAAGCAGCATGACCTTGTGGGTCCTTAATTTATTCTCAAGTTATTTTTATTAAGGGATTTTACGTAGAGGCCGTGACTTAATTAGATAAAATTTGCATTCCCTCTCGGTTTGGGGTAGATTATGGAATAAAGGTGTTGGGAATGATCTTGAGTTCCTAAATTCTAAAGTCAGTAGTTCGTTTTATATTTCAAAAGAAAAGAGATAAGAAGTTTATATTGGAATTGTCAATCTTCACTAATTGCGAAAGTCTGCGAAGATGTATGAATAAATATCAATTCTATCTGATCCAAAATAAGGTTACAGGCTGGTAATATTTAACTTTAACTTTGGTTATCCTAATCTACAGTTTTTATCCTTTCTTGCCCAATGCAATTTCCAGTGGAAGGTAATTATTCGGGTAATATTTATCCATAAATATCCTCACAAACACATTCACATTTATGATATAAACGTTGCAAATATTAACGATAGTACGTAAAACAAATGTTAGACCAAACTATACCTCTCTGTATTAAAAATGAAAATGTTTTTTACCTGGCATGCCGAGCGAAGTTCCGAGCGAGATACTAACGGTTAACAGAGTTGTACATTTTTAACAAAAAGACGAGTCTGCAACTGTAGCGAGCACGTAGCAGCTATGATTAAATAAAATTCTCATAGTAGCTTGAAATATCCATTTACATATAACCGTCTTCCAACCAACCAATGTTCTAAATGAAATATTTTCGGGTATTGAGTTAGGTGAAACTTAGAAACTGTAGGAACACTGTCATGAGGCAAAACAGGTTGCTGCTCAAACCATTGTAGCTGTAGCAATCGCTTCTAAAACGCCAACTTTCTAATAGTTTTGATACTTAGCAAATATACAACTTCTTGGCATCAAATAATTGGGACTTAATGGTCGGCCAGTCATTTGTTCCATTGTTCAAGAATCTTCTCTTTGTTTCAGAGGACATACTTAATTTTTTTTGGTACTTACACAACTATTATAAAAATCGAATCTAATCCCTCTCCTTCAAAGAAATGTTTTGATTTTTCGTTGTTTATAGTTTTTCCTATAAGTGAACCAATCCATTTTCATGTACATCTTTGAACACGTTCTGTTTTATGTATTACTCAAATAACACGGCCCTAGTATAATTCTACGTTCAACTCATAAATAGATGATACATTCTAAATGAGAACCCCAAATCATAATACTGAAACCACATCATTAAACAGGCCCTATTCGTTTTGCTAGTAGGATTATTTCAATCGCAATATACCACAAATTGCAATCAATATGTATTCAACCCAATAGCAGGTTAGCATAATAGGAATATTCAGTCAGGTTTAATTTTCTGGTTTGACTATCAAAGTACGCGTATCCCAGGTGCTAGTTGAAATTCAAATATTATAAACACAAAAGTTTGCTACTCTTTCATGATACCATCTCACTTTATTATTAAACTTAACAAACTAGTACTGTACGGTGTTATATAATTTATTGACTTATTTTAAGATGCAAAAAGTGAATCAACAACGCTATATTTTAAATAAATGGTAGTAGAATGGTAGTAAGAAGAAAGTATGAGAAAAACTCGTTACAACAGCAAGGATTTTTTTCTTCTTTTCTGTGACTCTGTCTCTCTCGACCTTATCGTTATTTCTCCAACTATAATTCCGCATTCCCCGCAAATTGTAATCAGAGTTCAAATGGAATTTATTGGATAGAATCGAAAGAAAAGAAACGATTGGAATTCAATTTCACGTGTCCGAGAGCCCGTGGTCGAGAGTTCTCCACGTCACTTGTAATTGCATACGGCTGCGAGGCTTTAGAAAACCATTATGGATAGAGCTTTAACGCAAATGGTTTAATTAAATCGAATTAATTAGTTGGTTATGGGCGTAAACGATTGTATTGTTAGTTCTTGATGACACAAACCGCTTGTGGAAATTGTTTTGTTTCTTTAATATTTGAGAGGAAGAAAGAAACAAAAACACTCCTAATTTGATATTTTTCCCGCTGATAATATGTATTTTTTACCATTAGTATTGCGTTAAAGCGAAGCTTATGAACAAATGCAATACTAAGTGCCTAACCTTTGTCAAGGGGACAATGACTTGTGAAAATTTGGAATATAAATCACTCTAAAACCTTGTGTCATGGCTCCCACTTTTGATATTTGCTTCCCTCACTTAAAGGCTACTGAAAAGATTTGTCTGAAATTTGTTATGCTGGTAGATTAGGCCCCTGCCAAAAGGGGAAAATCCTCATAGGGTACCTATTGACCTCAGGGAACTTTATTGCATAAAAAAAAATTAGTATATTATAACGTCTTCTTGTTTAATAATTCAGTACAAAATGATCACGTTTCACTGTATTTTTACTCACGACAAAAGTTTTAATTGCCATCATTACAGAAGGTTTTCATTTTATTTTTGCCCAAGAAGAATAAACTTTATCCGTCGTCGCTTCGAGCGATGTTAAATATTGTTTCTAGTTCTCGAGATGAAAGTATAAAACAAGGGATATATTTGTATTATACCACAGATTCAATTTGGTAAAACGTTTTTTTAGGTAGCATATACATATATATAACGATGATGATTATTTAGTGATGCTTTAACTCGTGTAAAATCATTTCAAGTTTACGATGCTTTTGGGTTAACATATAGTCTTACAGTAATTTGTTTTTCTATTGGTGAAATGTTTTTTTTTTCGTTCAACTTACGTTGTATAATTTTGAAAATATAAAAATATTACAAAGACGAATTGAAAGCTGTTTCAAGCATGTACATAGTTTATGTTTAATCATTATTGAGTTATAACATTACAACGAAAAGTAGCATTGATTTTTTATGTATAGATAACGTATCCTATCCTCAGATGGTGCACACCATGATGCCGATAGCGCGATCCATCGCGTTGGTGATGGCTGGTCTCCTGACCCTCGCGTACATGGGGCTGGCTATTGGCCTTGGACCTCAGGGAGAAGAATTGCAGTTCTACCAGCAGGTATAGAGAACATTTTAAAGTTATTCACAGTAGACGGAGATGCCTTTGAAAGTTGACCCGAACCAGTACTTAGAATATAATATGTATGTAGATTGTAGATACTAAGCTACATAGGTACCTACTAGGTACTCTAGGTACCTACTTATTAACGGGTATGTGTACGTGTGTGGTCTATGGTACCGGTACTTCTTATTTTAAAAATGTAATAATTAGATTGAATTTTCAAAGATTAGTTAATAGCATATAGGTTTAAATTTAATTTATATAGCTATTATTACTTCCTACGTATATTTAAATACAGTATGGATGTTATTTACTTTTCTGTCAGTGCGTCTTTTTAAACTTTGAAAACTTAAAACTGTGTGAACAGAGACGAAGTTAAAGCATTAAGTAAGCATTCACAGGTTAACGACCTTAAACTTAAAATAACAATTGAGAAATATTGCGAAAATAAAAACTATTTATTCAATAATATTTCGATTGACGAATTTCGTATACAATTTTTTACGATAATGATCTCGTAAAAAAACGCCTGACTGAAAAAATAAGCAATCTTTTAAGAAGCAAAATTGTTATCATTTGACTCACAGGAGCATTATAATGGTATTTGGAATTCTGTCATTCGAGACACTGGATTGAAATGTACATTTTAATTAAATAAACGTTTATCTTTTACTTTTTGTGAGCACAAAAAATGGGGATAAGATAATATTACATGAAATGATCTCTCGGCTATTTTAGATATTTATTTATTAGATATTAATATTTCGCTATCACCTGCGACTTTATTTCTAAGATAATTAAATGATATGATATATTAAATTGTTTTCTGATAACGTTTATTTAGTAAAATTGTTCGATTACATTTTTTAAGTAACTCTTAAGTATTGGACTGTACTTATAATATGCTGGAAAATTAGACAATTTTAAATTTTATGCTAGGTAATATTTAGTAGGTACATCACATGGCCTGAGACTTTAATCTAAAATAAATTCTTAATAAAATTTAGTAAAATAAATATAAAAAAGTACCAAAGATATCATGCTTTCATAGGTTGGGAATATATTATAAAGATATATTCAATTCTTAGTTTAAAAGTCTTTTATCAATATCTTAATAAACTTAATCTTTCCAGCTAATTTGCGAGCTAGCATTGCTCCTATCAGCGAGCGGTATCGGCCTATACTATAGGGCGCTCACAGAACGCGCTCATAGGAACACGTTCGCGGGCACTAGAACCTGCTTGGAGCAAAGAGTGAAGCTGGAGTGTGAGAGAGAACAGCAGGAGAGTTTGCTTCTCTCCGTCATCCCGGCGTACATAGCAGCAGAGGTAAGGAATGTTATAGAATAAGTTTCGATGTTAAGAACTTTCTGGAATATTCTAGAACAACCAGGCCTTTCCTATACCAGCTTTTGCTTTGGGAGGGAAGTTACGTCGTAGTCTGAACAGATGCGTTTCGGAAAGGAACGTTCTACATAATTCTAGGAAGGAATAATTGTTTAAACTTAGCTTGTTTGATTTTGATATTTTTTTTAGAACGAAATTTTGGTTCAGAACAGATTTTTCTTTAAGGCAGGAACAATACGAGCTTACCTATAATAATTTTGCTAGTATCCGTAAATGTTTGGATCAGATCTATTATCTATATACGCCAAGCGGTCGTCAAATATAAAAGAAAGTTATATTATGTACAATATTACTGGAGATTTAGAAGATTTCATGAATGTTCTAGAAACAACTAGGCTGCTTAGATTTACGTTATAATTTAAAATTAAAAAAATATATTCATACAAAATTTTAAGAAATACAAGTTCTAAGCAAATTCCTTAATTCATAATAAGCCTTTGTATTTCAAAATATCACAAGATGCTACAAAGTAACGTTAAAAGGGATAAAAATTCAAAGCATCGTCAAAGCGGTAATTATTTCAGTGTGCTTTAAATTTTCTGAGGTATTTCGCTATTTAATGAAGTGTTTCAAAGAGAATCTAAAAGCATTATAGTGAAATTCATTGTGCGATGTCGTCGGCGACGAACGGTTGCTTTGTGGAATTCTTTGTTAAAAAGTGCAACTTCCAGAACATTCTATTTAATTTTGCTTTTAATAATAATAGAAAGAAAGGAGTCAGACTTCAGCTCAGTAAATAGTCTTTTTGAAATAATAGTAAAAAGCTTAAGGGTATATTTTTGAGACAATAACAATATATAATGTACTAGCTGTTGTCCGCGACTCCACCCGCGTGGATTTTAATACGAACTTTCATCCCCTATTTTATCTCCTTGAGGGTAGAATTGATCAAAATCCTTTCTTAGCGGATTCCTACGTCATAACATCTACCTGCATGGCAAATTTCAGCCCGATCCGTCCAGTGGTTTGTGCTGTGCGTTGATAGATCACTATGTCAGTATGAATTATATATATTTAGATTAAGAAATTAATCATATTAAGACTTTAAAAGGAAAAAAAACATGGATTCTTTTCTTACTAAAGAATAATAATAAGTAATACGCGTTGTTTCAGTAAAAACGATTTAAGAATGTTTACATTTATAGACATTTTACATATATTTTAATATTACGACGGAAAATTGAAATAAAGCAGTATAAAACTCGCTTGTTGTTAAGCGACCAACTCCGCTTATCGACATTTGCAATGCAAAGAGCTTTTGAAATGCAATACTGGCCGTTACAATTTGGGACAAAGGAAGTTTAATGATAAAGAAAGGAATACAGAGAAAGATAAAGGAGGAAAATTTGGGGATTTCGACGAACCAATTGCATATATGAAGTCCTGGTATTTTACTAATTTAAACTATGAAAGATAACATTTATAATTTAATAATAACAATCCTACTAATATTAACGCGTTAGTTTGTGTTGTGTTTACGCAAAAAGTACTCAAGAGATTTGGCTGAAATTTAGTATTCAGGGTATTTTCTAGACCCTGGATTAGTATCTTAAGAGACTTTTTATCCCGGCATTATTCCGGGAATGAAAATTACACAGATAAAACCTATCTAATTTATACATATCACCTACTTTACCAAAAATCACAGATCATCGTTCAATTATTCCGCGCGTCCCATTTATATAAACTTTCTCTTTGAAAACAGTTGAAATCCTTTATCAGACCGCCTCAGTGATCCAGTTACTGGGTAAATACAGCCGAATGATAACACATAATAATTTGTCAGTCACGAACTGTCAAGGCTTTGTGTGTCACTGTTTTCTGTCAACAACCTACATACAGATAAGGAATAAATAAGTATATGTAGAAATTTCACCCAGTAAAGAGAGAATCTTTAAAAACTGTAATCGATTTGAAATTTTGGATAATTTTTAAGGTTAAACTTTAGCCACGAATAATAGCAAAGTCATTAAGGCAAATATTTAAAAAAATATTTCCTTCATATAATAAATACTCATTGTAAATAATAAACAAAAAATACCAAAACTACTTTTATAATCTCTATTAATATCTCCAGGTAGTATTTTTGGAATATATATCGAGAGAATTTATTCGTTTAACTTGAAACCTGAAGCCTGAAATCATCTAAGACAATAGCTTAGCTTAACTTAAGTCTGGCAACTTAAGTTAGTATTAAGCTATCTATGTGCTTTGCAACTTTGTAGCTTTGGATCAACTTAAGGACCGAATGGCGCAGATGTAATGTTCGTTGTTCTGCACAGTTTGTGGATTTGATTCCCATTCCCAGCGCTACACAGAGTATCTTAATCAGTGTAGCACAAGCTGAACCCTCCCCCTTTGCTGTTATTTGCCTGTTTATCTATTTTATTGTATTTTCTTCATTCTGTATAACAGTAATAAACAATTATTTTATTTATCATTTACATCAAAATTACTTGAAACTTCCAGATAAAGTAATAATATTATATTTATGTTATTACTATTATTATAACGTAGGTATAGTATAACTATATCTATAAGTCATTGACCTAAGGCAATGTAAACTGAAAACCTGACTCGTTCTAATAGAGTGCGTGTTTAAATATTTGTCATAGCAAATGATAGCGATCTTAATGAGTCGGTTAATGCGGTTACTAACATACTAAACTAGTGAAAATAGAGATAAAGAGTTCATATATTTTGTTACCTATAAGCCTCGTGGTTGAATCCACGAAAAACGTCATACTATTTTTATTTTTTAGATATTTTTAGATTTATATAAAATATGTTGGGAAACGAGTGTCCGATCCATGAATTAATAAAATAAAATAATGCATAATAAAATTATGCCGTGTATATACCGGCAGTAGTTTTAGTTGTTAAAATCTGACGCAAACAGGTTTCTAGACACTAGTGTTGCCAGTATTTGAGAATTGGTCTTAAATAAATTTGCATTACAAACATAATCTTCAAAAACTATTACACTGTTATTGTTACATATGAATATTTTATTTTAATTTGTTCTAAAATGTTTTCACTAAGAGAATATCCTTCAGGCTCGAACATAATCCTGTATAGCATCTTCGCACGTAAGATTTTACAGAATTTAATTATTAAAGATAGTATTTTTTAAACTCATCCACTTTATCGTACTATAAGTAAACGAAGCCACGTTACACGTCTAGTTTAGTAATAATAACTAAGGGACAGGACAAAACTTATACTATTTGCTGTGTTATAAGTTATAACTTGTAATATAAAGTCCCAAACAAATAAAAACTCTGATACACACGTACAATCTGTAAGTTTTATTAAATCGGACGGAGTCAAGGAAAAGTAATATGAATTTAATGAAACGTTCAATATGGAATCAGAAAGAAAGAAAGTATTTCAGAAACATAAAAAGTAAATATAATAAACACAAAAGCTGTAATGATAATAAGCCTTTGGTTCTAGACATAATACCTTTTTATTAATTTTAAGCGTATCTGAATTGATCTTTATATTCTCATTTGTTTTTTGTAATAGGTATTTAATTGAAAGTAGGAAACATACCGGATTTCTTCAAAATATATAAATCAGTATAATTATGAGTGAGTGACTGAGAAGTGCAATTTTCAGGTTTTATTTAAAAAAACCGCGTTGTGTTTGGGAGACCAAATATAGTGCTTTTCGCAAGGTAATCTTTTCGTTGAAGATGATCTACTAGTCTCATCACTTCCTAAACTTTCACTAATATTATGATTTTCAAGGTTGTAAGTTTGTTACGATTTCACGCAAAAAACTACTAGAACAATCATCATGATATTTTATACACATATTCTTGGATGCATTCAAATGGACATAGGTACTTTTTATTTCTGATAATTATTTCCGAGAAATATGTCTGGTTGTAGACTTCGTTAAAAAGTATTGAGATCTAAATGAGCGCTAAGTTTTACAATGTCTTGAAAAATATTTAATGTGGGTTTACACGCGTGCCACGCAGCCCAGGAAGCAGCCCGGCGAGTAGCCTGTGGGGCACGCCAAACAAGCTGTACACACGCGCGCATTTATCCTTTGATGTGCCAATTCGCCAAAAACCGACTCTCATCCTGTTCACGGCGAGCACAAGCACGTTCACATTCAAACAGTCGAACAGCCAGTTCACAAGCTCGTGCTTGTGTTTGTGCCCGTTGAATGTCGTTTAGAACGCGTTCTTGTAAACGCGTATAAGATAATTATTATATATACAGATATTAACTAAACTATATCTACTATAGACTTATTCACTCCAAAGCTGTCAAGCTCCGCGAGACTTCAGTGGATGTGACGAACATTTTCCGTGGTTTGCCTTATGGTAAGAAAAAAAAATACAGATACTCAGAATTCATATTATATTTAGATAATACATCGTTAAACCTTAAATATATGCTTAAATAAATCTTACAAATACATCAGTCACATTTCGTTGTAACATTCGAATTACTTACAAACTGAACACAATAAGCTTAATTAATGGAATGGTCATTATAATATGGCCAAATATTAATGTAAAATGGAATTGGTTTAACCGACTTTAAGATGTAGAGCGATTTCTATCACTTACTTAAAAACGATTTAGGAATTTAGACTAAACGATTTAAAAATATATGTAGTCGGCTTTTTTTGTTAAAAAAAAATATAAGATTTTGAATAAAATACTGGATTATTGAATACACACATAATTGAATTAATTTCGAAAATACTTTAATTTTCACGTTGTTTTTAAGAAACTTTCAATCTCAAGATAAAACACGTCAGATCAAAATTGTTTAGCCTTTTATCAATTATGACCTCATCATTTTTCCTTGTTTTTGTTTACAATAAATAATGGGATAATAATGACTAGTTTTCAATTTATAAAACAGTAATAAATAAATTACATAAATACGTGACCATAATATAAATGCGTAAAATTAAGAATACTCAATGAACTCATTCAAATAATAGTAGAAAAATATAAATAACAAAGCTGCAAGTTATAAGAATGTATGCACATACATCAGTTCCGTAACGCACTATTTCAATTCATTAGACTACTTATGAATTATTCTCATAATTTTCTGTTAAGTGTGTGTTCCTGATAATATTCTAGTCCCGATGAGTTTTTCGTTTCGCAACTGCTATATATGTGCTTCCACTCTTATAGGTTTAAAATTGTTTAAAAACTAGTTGGTAACCATAAAATGTTCATGATTTCACTATATCGTATTAACATGTAAAATATTTGAATGCGTCGCCGTCAAATCGTATTTTCGTTCAATTCTTACAATTTAATCTTCACTAAAACATGATTTAAAATACGACTTAACAAATTTAATAGGAACACAGTGCGAGCCAATTCACAAGCTACTTAGATATTTCACAGTTTTCGAATTGTCAAAATATGAGCACGAAGCACTGTCACTATTAAAATAATATCACATTTCAGTTTATCAAATTTCACTTTCATCTCTGATCACGTTTCGGCGATTTCTTTAGTATCACCGTCAGTTTTGCCTATATTCACATGGATAGTGATAGCCTCATCGTTTTCAGACTTCATAACTACGTCACTCCATTGAACTTCAGCTTTCTTGCTGTAAGCTTCGTTTTCTATGAGAATAGCCGATTTAGTGCACAGCGCTTTGCTCTGAAACTCAATAAGAGCGCAGTAGTCACTCTTCTTAGTTTCCGACTTCGCATCAGCTATATGTCCCAGTTTTCTTCTCATTACTTCGACTTTCACGTGATAGTTGTAGATGCAGACTTTGATGATAAAAGCGCTTTTCTGATAGAGCAAGATGATTTTGTACTTGGTTCTACAGCAGGCGGTCTTTTTGAGTTTCGTTTGGAAGTTTTCTATGAGGATCTTGATTTTTTGGGAGTAGACTGCGATGATGTTGTGGGTGGATTGCAAGTGGCCTGAGAGTTCCTCGAAGGGCACGGAACAGCAGGTGGCCGCGATAGGACACACCATGGTATCGAACTTGCATTCTTCTTCGTGCTTGACTCTCGTGTTAGCTGTGAGTAGCTCTGTACAGCCGCGTCTGTGGGCAAAGGGGGATATATTATTATTTTGGAAATTTATTAAATTATTTTATACGAATTAAATACTTATTTATAGACATTCATTTTAAAACAGATCATACAAAATTTGATTTTCTATTGACGTTGGCAAATTTAACGTGATATTAGAATAAAAATCTTGATTTACTCAAAGTTACACAGCAACAATTCAATCTAGATGTATATTGATAGATTGGAGTCGTTATACATGTAACATAAGATTCATTAACAATGCTAATGTTTGCGATCTAGCAAAACAATGTGAAATATTTCAATCAGGTATTTATCTAATGTGCCTCGTGGTTGAGACGTCAAAACATTTGCACGTGAATGTTTGATTAAATTATTTTGTTTACTAAGTAACTATTGCTTAGATTTGGTTCTTATTAAAATGTTCTTCTCTCTAACGTATCGACTACACACGTCACAGACCAAAATTGATCAATACACCATTATTAGGACTAAAAAATGGCGTCTCGTCAAAGAATTTTTTGTGTTCCATTCTCTCTTTTGAAAGGACAGGTAAAGCAATCTTAAGATTCTAGAGACATTAGTTTAAGGGCAGCAATTCTTAATTACCATATTAGCTCTAGCTAATAAAGTCTAACATTTTTAAAAATATAAAATAAAAACAAGAACAAAAAAACTAAACCACTTTAATACACTCCGCAACAACACTGTAAATTTCAAATTCAAAAGCCCAGATCAAAAATGTAGCATTTACAAACTGTCAATATTTTGAATACTATTCAAACACTACTTCACGATTCCCATCGAAAATAGCGGTGCAATGTTTTCACCTTTTAACCGCGTGAGAGAATTGAAAATGACAGGATAGCTGAATTGTAAATTCACACGAAATATGTGTTACTGACAGGAGTTATTAGGTTATGATGTAGATTCACCAAGTTGCCTTTTCGTCTGAATTCTAAGAAGGCGGTTTCATCATACAATTATATTATCTTTACTTTTTGATATCCTTTAGTTATGGGTATCTTTATTCGTTACAACTGGTCGATGATTTTTCCTTTAGTTCAGAAAAGGGAGGTGGATTGTAATGCCGCCTTCCTCCATAATTAGATTCCTTTTGGCAAAATTACGCTGTGTATTTAATGTTCAATAATAATAATTATATTTAAAGCAATTTGAACCAGTATAGTACTATTTACTGAGCGACAAAGCAAAGGCGATATAATTTGTAAGTTTTAGTGGGCAATAAAATGTAATGCCGAACGCAGACGGCAAACAGATCATAAAGTCGAAGCTAATTAGACTTATATTTATGAAGCGTTACTCTTGAATGAATTGTTTATTCAACGAATGCTATGGAAAAATATAGTTGCGGTTTTTTTGTGATTTATATATTATTATATATTTTAACAGAATTTAAAAAAAGGAGAAACAAAAAGGAGGAAGGACAAAAATTAAGTTTTTTATTTTTGTTAGTTTTTGAAGTGAAACGATTTTGATTATTATTTTTTTTTAGAAATATAAAGTATAATAAGGTGACCTTAAAAAAGTATTAAAGCATATTATTATACTGACAAAAATATTTATTTTCATTGTGTCAACAATACAATAGATAAAACACATCTAAACAATTCGCTTTATTGAATAGTTAGACAAATAGTCGCTCATATAAATATTCCGAATTCCTTAAGGTTATTGGAATTTGATCAAATCGCGCTTTGGGGTGCTTTTGTTAAAAGATAATCGACTGGAAAGACTAATGGAAGGACATTGAACGGATAAAATTTTATGTGGAAATTTTGGCTTCCAAAAATAGTTTGGTACCTATAAGAACTTGTATACGATTCTTATGCTTATGAACTATATTAAGTAGGTACTTAATATACGTAACGCGAACCCTATTTTGACGTCAGCTTAAAATCTTTAACTCGCCTTATAAATAAAGTACTAGAAGATTTTAGTTATACATGACGTTTATATATTTTCAATTAACTCAAAACAGTTTTGACGCTACGTGGAACATACATATTTTCATAGATTACCACAATTATTGGCCAACTTCTTGCTTGCTGTAGTCCAAGCTAAAAGTGTTATTTAGACTAACAATATGGAGGAGATTGGGCCTAGTCGTTTAATAATTAATCGTCGAATAAGATTTATGTAAATAAATCTCGTAATTCAAGATTCAAAATTTCCTCGTGTATTTCACGTGGTTTTATCATAAAATATTTGCGAAATAAGAGATTAACAATTTTCTGCTACATAAGTGTTGTTAAATTTATCTATATGACATGACATACTAAACTGTTTTGTGCTCAAACAAATTAAATATTGTTTGAACATGTCTGAGGAAATGACTACAATCTAAATTTTTGTCATAATTGTCAGAAATATTATGTATTATTAATGGCTAATATTTTTCACTGCATTTATATTATGTTTAGTTTTCTATAAGTGTCATATTTAGTGACATTAAATGTTTTGTTGGGTAACGCACATTATAGTTTTGGTCGCTAAAAGTTTCGCAGTACCATGAGTTATCTTTTCCTTAAGCCACTATAAAAAAGTCGCTTTTGGCAAAAAATTTTGGAACGAAACTGGAAACTAAATCGTGTATTACAATCTGACTGATTCTAATAGAACAAAAGAAGAGTTCTCATGAATCAAGCAGTTTTTTATATCATGAGGCAAACGAGCAAGCGAGCCACCTGATAGAAAGTGGTCATCGCCGCCCATGTATACTCATAGAGCTTGACAGCTCTAGAGTAGGTTGCTACACACCTATAGTTCCGGCACGGCAGCATCAGGTCGTTGATAAGACGTTGCAAAGCCAGGCACGGTGCGCCCGGCGTCCGCAAAGCACCTCGACACCACGCACACCTCGTCATGCGTCGGGAACACCGTCCGCACCAGACTCCTCCACACCAAGGACAGGCGAAGGGACCGCAGCACTGAAAGAAGAGAATAATCATAAATTTCAAGTCATATCTACTAGCTTCGTTTTGTCATGCTCCTAACTATGCAGTAAATACCAAAGGCTCCAAAACCTTTCCTACTTTGATATATCACGAGATTCTAAACATAAACCAAAAAGAAAAGTTATCTGGTTTAATTTAAAGTATTTTTGTATACTTAACGTTACCATATTTATTTATATAAGGAATCTCAATCGGGTTTGTCTTTATAATATATATTAATGTATGTACGACGTAATGAACCGGTCATTTTAATTATCACTCAATTAATTTATTTAAATCTTTTATTCAATGCCAGTATAAATAACACTGATTGTTCGCCTTGGCATCGTACAGATGCAGTAAACACTGGTTAACAACGAAAGCACAAGCTTTTATGTGCTTAATGGTCACTTAAAAACATTTTTAATGTTATTGCTAGTGCTTGGGTTCAAGTAATTCTGTTTAAAAGCACGAGATAATATGATTTCCGAACAATATACGTCAAAACAACGGCTTAATTACTGTATTGTCACCCGCTAACTGGAAAATTTGGCTATGAATTGGAAATCACCAGGA
>JADANM010005075.1:965194-977933 GCA_026213755.1 Eurema hecabe | reverse complement strand
AATTTATGACAAAATATAAATAAACTTTTGTGACTTGTATGACAGGAAATTTCTCTAAAATATATTTTTAATAATTTGATTTGTTTGAGTAATTTTAAATCAAGATTTTAATTGATCAAAGTAAAAAATAATCACATAGTAATTACCAAATATTTCATTAACATTGCATCGTTATAATGTTCTACTTACTTATAAATTCATGCTTTGCAGTTTTATTTAATGAATTTAATACAAGTTAAAAGATCAATTCAACTTCAACTTCTTGTACCATACATGTTATGGGCGCCCTCATGGCTACAAGCTTTTTTTCTACTTCAACTTTTAAATTGATGCCAACAAAACCTACCTGTAGAGGCTCCAAGCATATACTGCATTCTGAGTATCTGGAGAGGACCTCGTCGCAGTTTGGACATGGGCACTGCGCCGCGTGACCTTCTTCCGACTGATTCACTACCACTGGTTCTACTATAGGAAGCGCTTTGTCTGTAAAGAAAAAGACGTTTATTTAAACTCTACGCAAAATAAAAAGGTTGGATTGTGTATTAATGTATACTAATACTATAGAAACGATTAAATTTATCAGATTACTACTAAAATAAGAAAAATAAATCGTTTATTTGCATCCTTAGGCTGCAGGACTATTCAACGGTATAACATAAAAAAAAATAGTTTATAGTATTGAAAGATTACGTATACCATAGGACAGCAAATTTTTTCGCACGAAAATGTAATTTAAATTCAAATACTTAAAGTCACTGAAATTACCTATTTTACATGCATTTGCTGATCATCAGATAGCTCTTGACTACATAACTGATCGATCATGAATACTGAAATAAGGCCAAAAATTTGTCAGTTTGTCGTCATTGAAATAATATAAACATCACGGGTGCTAACCAATATTTGCGTATGTAATACAAATACCAATAACCTTCGACACTACTGTGTTAGCTATTTTAGCAACTGTATTTTTTAATTAAAACGAATACGAGCCCGTAAATATTTAATCCTCGGTTAACTGTGTATGAATAACATTCAGTGTCAATATAGCGGAATGTCAATAGATAGATATATTTATTGATATTTAAATTAGTTGCCATATTAATATATGATTTATGTGTCCTATGATTTTAAATAGGTTTATTTAGCGGTTTCTACACCCTACATTCCTCAATTAATAAAACTGTTTTTTAATAATAATAAAATAATAAAAAATATTATCTACTGAAGGTTGTTAAAGACAGGTTTTCCCCGTCTTCCCCTCGTTCCATTATTGCATTTTTACTTTCTTTTATTTTGTTTTATAATATTAAAAATCTTTGTTACACATAGATAAAGTAAAAATCAATAAATAGGTTTGTGATCACGAATTTGTTCAGTTTTGAAATTTTACCTTGAACTGTTAATAGCATTACAATTGCTAGTTTAAAAACAAAGTAAATAAGCATTATTTGAACAAATAGCGATTCATATAACAAAGATATAATTGTAGATGATAGTTCGTTTTATTAAGTAGATACTACACGATAACACTATGCACTATATGGAGGGATTAACATACAAATATGCAAATTTAATAGTCATGGTATTCTAGTACTGTAGAATCATCGTTTTATCTTCTTGTTTTAATTGTTATTTGTAAGATATGAGCATTAAGTTGTTCTCGTATTACATTTTGCTTCTTCTGTGATAAACTAAATAATATTAGGTAGCTTATCTTTTGAATTTCATCTTAATTTTTATCGTTACGATAAGTCAACCGTGGTATTAAAGTTTTCTATATAAACTACAACAATACTTCAATATCTATTAAGATTTAAAACTCAATATTTGTATATTTAAACTTCATCTATACTTGTTTGAACGCGCTAATCTCAGGATCTACTGGTTGGAATTGAAAAATTCTTTTTTTATTGAATTGACCATTTATCGAGGAAGGCTTTAGGCTACATAACATCACGCTGCGACTAATAGGAGCGAAGATATAATGGAAAATATAGAAAAAACGGGGAAAATTATTCATCTTTGAGGGCTTCCTTTGCGTGCGCTGCGAAAACGGTTCAAGATACAAAAATAATATGTATGAAAGAATTATTCCTCTTTAATTCTCTTACTACTATAACATAATAATAGAAATAGATCCGACGGGGACGGAGTCCCGAGCAACAGCTAGTTTACGTATAATTAAAACTAAGATTTTTTTAACCGGCACCGACTTTTATGGTCCCCGATATTATAAGTTTATTCACCGAAATGATATACATGATATCTTTAGACAAAGATTAGTCGTAATGTATGGATAACTCAATTAATTTGAACTAAAATAACATAGCACGTTTCATTTGGACTCAAATTTAAAGCAGTACAGTCAGTCGTATCTTCATAACCAGATACCTTTCACTTTTAAACTGGTATTATTATGTAAGTGTTACGGTAATACGCGCTTCGGTACTCGGCTAATTATTGTTTTTCAAGCCGATTTTTGACCTTGAACCAATAAGACGTAACTATAGCAATACTTGGAGATATTTCGCTTGAGTTTCTAGTTGCATTTTTACCCGACTACGGCAAAGCCAAAGGAGGGTTATGATTTTGACAGGCTATGTATGTATGTATGTATGTATGTATGTTCATCTGTTCCCTCGTAACTTCTAAACCACTAACCAGAATTCGACAAATGACATATCATTAGAAGCGTCTTAATTGTCCGCTGGTTATAGGCTATATAGATTTTCACCAAATTCAATGTGGCGCCCTCTAGCGGACAAAATATACAGAGTAAAAAAATAAAGTTAAGCTAGATATGCCGTGTTTGGTATCATTTTAAAGCGCTTCACTTGTACATTTCGAATATATATATATTACTAGCATTTGCTTGTGACTTTACCTGTATTCATGGGCTACTTTTACACTTTTTCAGCGTCGTTTTTTGTCGTAGTTGGGTTTTAGTTTTTTTACTTTATCTTGTGTATTGTTGCTTTTTGGTGGAAATGCATTTTATGTTTAAAAACAAAACGCTTTAGAAACGAAATTGATCTTAGTTTTGTTCTTTAATATTTATTAAGAACCAGTGAAATGGGTTTGTTATAAAATGTTTCTTATCGATTGATGAAAATATAGTAAGGCTTAACGAGGTTTCTGTACTTGAAAATTTCAAACTCATTTCAGACAATATGTATGTTTATTGAACTTTACGAAGTTATCGCTCATATACAAATTAGTGTGTTTGCTGTAACGTCCTAATCTCTGTTACTACGGGTTGGTGTAAAATATTTTTGTATATCATTTGAAGTGTTGCAATGTATTATTATATACAGTATCATTGTATGTACTAACTGACCCGTGCCCACTTCATCAAGCATAATGTTATTTAGCCTTTTCGGTTTTTTATACACTCGGCAATGATGTGGCTTTCTATTGGTGAAAGAAATTTTCAAATCGGTTCATCCCGAGTAATCGGTAGATCCCGAGATTACCCCTTACAATTTAACTAATAATTATGAAAGAAAACTATGTTCATTTAATGTCGGATACATTATTTATCTAATTGCTACTACACAAGCTCTGCTTAGTGTGGGACTAGATAAGATTGTGTGGTAGCAAAAATTAGCCTCCTTAAATTATTATCCATACTAATATTATAAATGCGAAAGTAAATCTGTCTGTCTGACTGTCTTTCCATCACGCCTACTGAACCGATAAGAACGAAATTTAGTACACACATAGTCTAAAGCCTGGGGAAGGACATAGGCTACTGAAAAAGGGTCATAAGGGAGTAGGGGGGCGGGGTCAAAGTTTATATGAAAGTCCACGCGGACAGAGTCGCGAGCAACAGCTAGTTATTATAGTTATTACTTATTATACATAAATAAACCCTAAACTGCAAATTTTGGGAGACATTTTTGAATTTGTTATTAATATATAGCAGGCATACGTAAATAAGTTTTTATATGACATTATGATAAATAATTAGTTCATTTTTTCTTAAGCAAAAACAATAAAATAACTTCGCAATTTCCGGTTGTACTTGACCGTAAAAGTTATCAAACATGTTATACACGTTTAAATTGGGTAGTGTATTTTATGGTTTATTGTAGACAGACGTACGAACAAATTATTTTTGTTTTTGTATTATAAAACAACAACATAAGATAGATGTGAGGATATTGCAATTAAAAATTATAAAATAATTGTTAAATCATCTTTGTATTACATGTAAATACGTATTACCTTGTGCGAAGCCAATTTATTTTTTCCTTTTTAGTTTGAAGTCGTTTTATTTTTTTGTTAAAAATATTTTTTTATAATTTTGTTCATAAATTTATTTATGAAAGTAAATTTTGTATTTATCATATTAGTCAAATTTGCAAATTACAAGCCTTGCATACCGTGAGACCAGATGAGGCTGTGTAAAAGGTAGCGAAGTGTTTATTGTTATTATTATACGTACGATACCTTCAAAGAAAACTACAATAACATATTTACAATTCCAATAATAACAAACCTTGACATTGAAATTGTATAACAACCGGTACGTGCTAACGAAACAAGATAGCCTAATAACTAATTTAGTTTTTATAAATTTGAAGATTTTTTTTCAAAAAAATTATATATGGCCAGCTGGCCATCTTTTTTAATAGACTTCAAAAAGGTTTCTCTCAATTTGAAAATAACACTTCATGTTTGTTATAGAGGAGCCTACTTTAATTATTATTTGTGAATATTATCACAATCTCGCTAACGTCGTTTTTGACGTACTTACAGCGTGGTTAGAGACAAACTGACATGCAGCAAGATCTCTTAAATTAAATAGCAGTCGAAGATGTATAAAATTCTTGTTAAAGTAAGTTTATTTAATTTATAGTTCGCTTTTATCAGAATTACGAGGAAATAAAACTTCACATAGAATCAAGGTCATTAATACTAGTCTAGAAATAATATCAAGGTCACGCCAGCTTGGAATTAGATACGCAATTACTTTATTTTTAACAAGTAGCGCCCCGCGGTTTTAACCCGATTTTATGTATGTTTTACACACATAAAAATGCCTCTTAGATCACACTATCTGATCACCCTAACGGGGTAGGTTATCCTCGCAGGAGGCCAACTGGGTGGGTACCCCCACAGTGCCAGACATTCTACCGCCTGCACAGTGGTGTGCAAATGTCACTGTACTTCGGTCTTACGGGCACTGTAGCCAGCGTTATTACTGGGCTAATGAGTATTAACACATTGTGACTCAAAGTGGGTAGCGTCGGTGTAGCGCTCCTGTGTCCGGAGTTTAGCTTTAGCAAAGTTCCGGGTAGCACTGCACTGGTTATGGGTTGGCGTTCCTCTTAACATCAGGAGTACGTCCAGCTCGTCTCCTCACTTCATCGTATAAAAAAATGAAAATTGGTAGCGCAGTTTTAAAGATTAATCATACACACAAAGACAGGACATTGTTTTACCATGTAATGAACAATGGTTATGATTTTATAATAATCAATTTCGTAAGAAAGCGAAGGATTTTTTAACGTATATTTAAGAACGAAATTAATGTTTAAATAAGACTTTGCTCAATATACACAGAAGGAAACTATCGCAAACGACTTATCGAAATATTTGAAATATAATATATAATAATTTTATCGTATTAAGACAGATATAGAGAGGGACTTAGCTTTAACAACAGTATGGTCTTAAGTTCTTAGATTCAATAACAATATCGTCACGGAGTCAAATATGGCATCCTGTTTATTTAACTGTAGGTACCTTCGGACCTTCTGAAGCGTACCTACCATTTAAAGAGAAATATGTCGGGGTCATAAGAACTTACTGAGTAATTATTGAATTTTGTAATGCGAATACGTTAAGATAACATTTTATGACTATTGGTTTTCATCTCAACAAAGCGAACGGAGAGACATACTAAATTATTCTTATTACATAGTAAAAAACAAAGAGGCTTTTTCTGTATGTCCCTATTTATGCTTAAATCTTTTAAACTACGCAATCGATTTTCATGCGGTTTTTTTTAATCAGATAGACTGATTCAAGAGGAAGGTTTATGTGTATAATTCATGCATTTGTGCAAGTAAAGTTCGGCTACTATTTTATTCCGAAAGTTTATGATGATGTACGAATGTTTGTAACTCCTTCACGTAAATAACTGCTGAATTGATTTGGTTAAAGTTAACCGTCCAGATAGATGAGATCCTGGATAGTAAGATAGGATATTATTTATCCTGGTACATATCTAAGACTATTAATGAATTCTTCTTAAATAACCACTGTTTTATTGGAAGACTAATTGGATACAGTATCATTATTAAATAAAATATGTAGGTAATAAAATTAAATCAATATTAAAGCGAATAAATTTGCGTTCGTTTAAATAATTACTGCGTTACGTCGATTACGTAATAAGTCTAAGAACTTATAACTATATAATAATTAAGAATATTGCTGTAAAAAGTTGTTTAAATAGGTCTTTTTTCTTGATGCCCATGATACATATAAGGAAACCCTCACTATATTCAAAATTGATAAGAGGGAATTTACAAATACAGCCAAAATAATAATAAATAAGATGATGGATGTAACCTGCTACTGTCGAAATGTTGTATAAATACTAAGGCTTGAATAAATATCATAAGCGCGATTCAGAACTCGAATTTTGGTACGTCATTGTATATTCTTACAGATCTCTAAATTATTTGGAACTGTCCGAAACCAGAGCGGGTCACTAGTCTAATATAAACTAATAGCTTTACCGGTCTGATTAAAACAAAACAAAAAAGACATACTAGCCTACATTTCTAAAACAATAAAAGTGCTAATTGAAAACGACCTTACGGTGTTTCCTTTGAAACGGTTTATTATATATGATAACTGTTTAGTTAATGAGTCATGGCGTGCTAATGTTTAAGAGAGTGTAAGGTCGTTAGTTAGTTATGTTGTACGGGGTAGCCCCCCTTTTTATTCTGTCCGCACACACACGGACGGACTCGCGAAGGCGCGATTCACAATATTCCGCCAGAGCGGTGTAACCCCTGTATCCAAACCAATTTTGTATTAAAAGTAATGTAGGTTATTAGCCATCTCATTTGTTAAAACGGATCAGACATTTTTGATGTTATGGTAGATAAAAACATACATATATTCACGTATAGGCTGCTAATATTTTATTTTGAATACGCTTTAGTTAATTAAGATATACTACAGGGACATAATTACACCTAGTGATGTTTTTATTTTTAAGTTATAACACTTTTATTTACCGTCGTCATCGGGTACAAAATACCAAACCGTCTCGAATTGCTCAATATTTCCTTAAGCAACCGCAGTAAAACAAATAAATATTACTAACCATCTTATTCATATAAAATCACTTTTATCAAACATTGTATCAATCACTAAGTAATTAATGACTAAGTTTCGTAGTAATATTCTGCGTAAGAATGAAGTCAAGTTGTAAATAGATGATATCATTTTTGAGGTATTTTATTGAGATACTGATCTATTATTAGATATACGTCAGTTGATGAGAAAGATAATTTTATCTTCTATTAGCGGCCGGCTTAAAGATCTAAGCTATATGGACAGACAACGGAAAGTGACTTTGGTTTATACTATGTAATGATAATTATGCAAATTTAAGAAGCAAATTTAAGAACCGGTGGTAGGCACCATGTAGACTTTCTGAAAGTATTTGTTTTTCAAATCTACTCAGAAAATAAATATTTTTCATTTTCATTTTTTTCATTTGTAGTATGCCATTGTCAGAACAGGATAAAATTAAAATAATCTATATGAAAAGTAACTACTTTCAAAGAAAAAAAAAGTCGAATTTTCGAATTAAGAATCTTCAAATTTAACTAAACTCATGCATTAAAATAGGTTCCTTTACTGATTCCAAATTTAAACAAAGATTAGTACTAAGATCAATGTTGCTATACAAAATGAATATTAATAATGGAAGTAGATATTAGCCAGACGTTTTAATGATAGGAAGAGATACAATAATTAATGAATTATTCATAGACGCGACAAGGTTAAATGAGCAGGCTTATGACGACTCGTGCAGATTTGGACACTGATTTAACAATTGCGTAGTGGAGTGTTACAACATTTGTTTATTTTAACTAGTCGCAGGCAGAGGGTTTTTCCGTAGAATTTTTCGTCTGAGATTAATAGTATCCTGCGTCAGAGTCTAATGTATCTGTAAGCTAAATTCTATGTAATTTTTAGTAAAATAGAACAACGTATAGAACTAGTACTTCAGTAATACCAAGGTTATTAGTTTAAAAAAAAAATTGGAAGATCTCCCACAGGGGTTGCCCTACAGAAAAATGGCAAGGTATGTTTTTAGACTATGGATGTCAATGCAGAAGTCCCGTGATTTCTCTTCCAAACTTCCTTTGTTAACAAATCCTTGAAAACCTAGCATAGGCTGAATTTATAACCAAGGGTGGTTTTCGCAAAAATTTCTGTATGGGTACCTACCCATACAGAAATTTTTGTTGGATAAAACACCTAGTTCTAACCGTCTCAAACTAGGTGTAGCCGCACTTCGGGTATTAGCCGTAACATAATATATTACATAATATTTATTATAAAGTGTAATGTGGTTGGTTTTAAATACCTTAATCGATTGCCAATATTGAATAGTGTTTTAATAAAAATGACCTTACAAATGTCAAATATGAACTCGTGATTTTTATAGACCCTGACAATGAAACTATTAGAAGGGTTTCGGGCAGAGGTCGATAGAATCGTGATAATGTCAGCGCAAATTATATGTTAATTTTGTATTTATTTGTTGACATTGACATACATTCTGTTTCCTGTTTGGGTTTTTAATTTTACATTTCTCTATATCTCATATCTCTATACTTTACTTTGTATGAGTTTTTTTTGTATTGTAATAACTTCTTCGCTATTCGTTACCAGGCCGTATCTCGTGACATACATGTGTGTTATTCTTTCACGCAAAAACGGCTGAACCGATTTTGTTGAAATTTTGTATATGGATAGGTGAAATCGTGGATTAACATAAAGGTGTCTTTTTATCCCGGTACTGTTGCGGAAACGGGAACTACGCGTGTTAAACCGCGGGGTACGGCTAGTATTATTATATGTACATATATTAATATGTATATTTCTATGTACAATGTTTTATGTCTACAGTTCACTAAGGTTATCTTTATAACTTGAAGTCATTATATCAAACGTTAAAGCTATTTATTGCATATCATAAGCTTAGCAAATTGCTTTATTAATAAAAATCGTGCTATTTTGAAACGTTATCGTCGTATTTGTTCATTTGGTCAATTTGGTTCGTTTGGTACATTTGGCCGCGTGGTTTCGCCCGAAGTCTCTTTAAACTTTAAACCTTAACCCGTATATGAATGTATGTCTTAAATCCATTTTTTTTAATTTGATCCGTTCCAGAGGTGCGCACGTTCAAACAAACGAACAATAGTTTACAAAACTTAAATGAATATAATTATTATATACTATTTTTTCTATGAAAATTTTAATGTATGAATAACTCCCCTACCTTCAATATCGACATGTTCGCCACTAGAAGAGTCCGAAGCGTCATCTTCTATCTTCTTCTCTGTAACGATCGTGACGCTGTTCTCACCGCAGTCGTTGTTCTGAGATCTCTTGTCCGTGACGGAGTGAAACTGTAAAAGATTTTATTATTTAATAAATTATATTATTTGTTGACAGTTGTAAAGTAAATTCGTTTTTTGCGCCTGTGACTTAATATTTGTAATCATTTTTTTTTAAATATTTACTTAAAAAATCAAACATTTCAAATAAATAATTTCAGATTAATCGGTTGGCAGGAAGAGGGTGAAATTTGAATTACTAAATTGGGTCACCAAGAATAAATAATAAAACAAACGGGGTGAGCTAAATAAAACCGTTTAAAAACAATTCAATGGACAACCAAAACAACAACCAGCTTCAATTAAAAAAATACATTTAATTGAGTTTTATATCATATTAAAATTACAGACAGACACGAAAATCTCATTAATTTATATGTACCTGTAGGTTATTGCAAATAATTATCACATATAGCAAAACCAATTGAAACAGGACACTTGTTGCCAGCTGTAAAATCTAACACGTTTGGTTTTAGCAATAAACCACAGACCGAGGCGGCCTTGGTTTGTAATATCTTGAAAACGTAGACTCATATTACTTGGTAGCTATTTTTAATCTATGTACATATATGTGGACCAATATATTAAAGAAACTCGAAGACAATAATTCGAATCTATCAATATATTAACGTGTCTCCGAGTTTAAAAATTCGATACATTATATTGAGATTTTTAAGCGGTTATTAGAATTGGGCTGGCCTGTACTCTGATGGTATAAAACTGGCAGGCTTGAAAAAAAAAACTCGAAATGTCAAAGTCAAGTAGTGACATGTCACATGGCGTGGTTTTTCTTTTTTTAGAACAGGCGACATGAGACAATTCTTACGTTCATTTACGAACTAAATAACCGACTGATTTTATCATTAATTCTTAAGAACGTTACCTTTAAAGTAGATACAGGTTTTTATAAATTGTTTCTGTCAAAAATATGTAGTAGATATTTATTAGTATGGTAACCCGCGTTAAAAGTAGTTTATATGCGTGCATATATTTCTACTACAAATAAAAATTAGGCTAACGTAACACAAATTACAATTTTAACGAATTCGACATAAACTTTCTAATTATAATTATAACCATCTAACAGTAAAATTGAAACGTTTCTCAAATAATGAAATAAATCCTTCCGAAGTTTTTCTATTAATTAATCAACAAATTGGGTCGTAATTAGTATAAAAATATTCCGACGAAAGTTTCCGGCTTTCCCGTTTACGTCGAAACTGAATTAATTATTAATTTCTTAATGGATTGAATCGGATTTATTTTAAAATCTTGTTCAACGCCAATGTTTTACTACAGCAATTTCATACTTTACTAAGCGAGTTCGATAAAGAAGTTATAATTTTTTTGTTACTTTTGACTTTGACTTTAAATTACTAGCGACATGCCCCAGGTTTGCGCGTATATAATGCATTAAACATATTATAACAACCAAACTTATATTTATTTAACACATTTATCATATTATACAATACAAACATTTTCTGTATTAAGTGTGACGCTCCCTCCTTTTCTTCAAGTACCGCGGTGACAAGTGAGCGAGCGAGACAAAACATTTAAATGATATTTAGCAATAATTTGTCAATTAAAGAAGCATTGTAATTTTTACAACTATACTCATTTAGTGAAGATGTAATATGCATATTATACGATACGTAAACAGATATTAATTGCAGAATTATAACAATATAATGCTCCCTCTTGAATCTTTCTATATATTAAAAAAACCGCATCAAAATTAGTTGCATAGTTTAAGAAAAACGAAGCATACATAGAGACAGATTACGGAAAGCGATTTTGTTTTATACTATTTAGTGAAGCTGATATATTAAGGCACAATCAAATTTTATATCATGTACAATTTGTAGATTCGTTATTTGTTGTTTATAATGAAAAGGACCAATTGCAGTGATGAAATGTTCATCAATAGAAATTGTTAGGATTTATTTTAATATCATACAAATCTACGACAAACTTAAACTTATATAAAAAGAGCACAAAGTTTTCTTTGCAAACAAATAAGTACTGTCTTTTTTAAACAGTGATTCAGACGTCATAATATCGTAAGGTCGTCGACATCGCAAGGTCTACCCTTGTTTAGAAGGTATAGTTAGATATACATTCACTTATCCATGTCAATTATCACGTAGGCATTGTGGAAGAATTTTTTGAATGCGTTTTTCTACGACTAGATATAAAAAGCCTTAGGAAATAAGGCTTTTTGCTCTAAAGAGTTCTAAGATCTAAAAATTTTAATAGATTCTATTTTTTTTTCTAGTAAAATAATTTTAAAAGTATCCTATATCTTGGACTAGCTTTTGCTCGCGACTTCGTCCCCGTCGGATCTAATTCTATTATTATGTTATTGTGAGTCAATCTTAGAAGATAGACATATACTGTCGCGGACTTTTTTTTTAGATCATTTAAAGAGGAATAATTCTTTCATACATATTATTTTTGTATCTTGAACCGTTTTCGCAGCGCACGGCGCAAAGGAAGCCCTCAAAGATGAATAATTTTCCCCGTTTTTTCCATATTTTCCATTATATCTTCGCTCCTATTAGTCGCAGCGTGATGTTATGTAGCCTAAAGCCTTCCTCGATAAATGGTCAATTCAATAAAAAAAGAATTTTTCAATTCAAACCAGTACATCCTGAGATTAGCCCGTTCAAACAAACAAACTTCAGCTTTATATATTAGTATAGATTAAAAATGTCAATTAATCGCTTTAATCCAATATACTGAAAAATCATATTGTGTACTATATTATAATTAAATACACGTATTCGTTAAAAGTTAAGTAAGAACTATCTGATACATTAGAAAAATAAAGTAAAAATAATTATTAAAAAAACAAAATACCCGACTGCACACTAAAAAAAGAGTAATTATGTCTTTATCCCGTGGGACTTTTAGGATAAAATGTATCCTATGACACTCCCGTAATCAAGACAAATCTAACGATACCTCATACATCAAAATCCATCAAGCCGTTTAGGCTACAGGAGGTCACAAAGGAAAAGACATACATACATACTTACATACACTCGAAAAACATTACCCTCCTTCTTTGGCAG
>JADANM010005075.1:914896-950295 GCA_026213755.1 Eurema hecabe | reverse complement strand
CAGAGGCTTTTCTTTAAATTCATAGTAACGTTATTATTTTAATACTTATATTTATAAAGCTAAGGTAAAATAACTTATACCTTACACCCACCATTTTATTTTTTGGTTAAAAACATCCTCGTATATCAAGGAATATTGTAACAAAATATGTTAATCGGTTCAGCTGCTATCGACTTATACGCTTACTAACATATTTTGCGAATGATGTTTTTAATTATAATATACTAGTGACCCGTCCCGGCTTGGCTCGCATATGTTATTTATGTATTATGAATAATATCTTTAAGTTTGATCAAACTACACAAGGAGTGCAAATTTAATTAAAAACGGGTGAGTAGTTTAAGAGTTAATCGCGGACAAACATGTAGAAATACGTGACACGTAATTTATGTAGTGTGTTACAAAGCAGTAGGTATATAGTTCTTTGGTATCGTTTTGAAAAAATAACGTAATTCCGTTTTCCTAAACTTACATGGCAACACCGTCTCACTTTCACGTGCTCTGCTAGGTGCTGCTATAGGGTCTACGAGCCGTACGTGAGTTGCCAGTATTTGTGAATTTCCTTGAATTTGTGTAAAATTTTCACTACATATTCTTTAAAACTTTATTGCATTGATATGTTTAGATATAGATTTTTATATTTTTTTTATTCGAAAAGATTTTTAATTAGATCATTATAGATTTACCCTTCAGGATCAGACACGTACATTAAGATAATATGGTAAGTGCCATATGCGTGCACCCTTACCGGCGGGCAGACGATTATTCCCGTCTATCTGACTCAACGGATGTGTCATCAACTCTGTTTACATCTCGGATCCGGGACATTTCGTTTTGGAATACTTTGAATTTTCACGTTTCAGTCGAATACCTTAAACGCTGAGCTCTGGCTGCGATTAAGGAATTCTTTGAATTTCTTTGTTTTATATTTATAGTAAGGATACTTTCTTTGTTAAAATATTGAAATTTATAATATATTGAGATATGTGTATAGATATTTCGGAGAGATAGAGAGAGGTTAAAGTTATTATTAGTTTATTTTTCTGAAGATATAAATAGATATTACAAAACAAAAAGTCTTCCGAAATTAAAAAATTCTTATAACAATAACACATAATCGAATATAAGATTGCTTATAATATAATAAGTTATTATTATTCATTCGAAAAAAAAATTACAAAAATTATCATGAAAAAATTAATTAATATGAAAGATCATAATATTATTATTAGTTATTATAATTACGAGCTAAACGAAAATAGAATGTAAAAAAATATTAATTAATTATTATCTCCCATATAATATGTATGTTGTAATGTTAAGAAATATTCATTTCTAAAATAGTTTAAAATAAAGGAAAGTAACGTTTAAATATATTGAAACACATTTTGAAAAGGTGTTTGCAGTACATTTCCTATGGTAAATCTTTTTTTTTTGTCAAACTTGACATGATTTAGAATTCAAAACATTTTTTAGTACAGCAACACCGTGGTATAAAGGAAAAATTTATAAGGCAAGTTATGCACGTCAAAAACATTATTGTCAGATAATTTTGAACCGTATTATTTTGATATAGAGATCAGTTTTGATGGCCTTAAAATCGGAAGTCTACTCGTAAAACAACGCATCTTTTTTCGTATGTAAATATATGTGTATATTTAATGGCAAAGAGTAACTTATGTTTATACTAGAGTCATAAAGCCGGTATATATTTTTATGATACAAAATTAATGTTTGTTTTTGTGTTAGGACGATTTTGAAAACAAATATGGCGCATCATTTTTATTTCCTTCCTTATTTCATTTCCTAAGACGTATCACGTTGATATTAATATGATGAACATTATTTACATATGATTTGAAACAAAATTTAAATTCAAGTTTTATGCATTAATTAAATAATTTAATATTTAATCTTGTTATTTGTTGGGCTAAGAACATCTATTAAAATGCAAATTAACTTCTTTTAAATTATTTAGTAAAGTACCAGGAGTGTATAACGTGCAAGAGTTCACATTTGGAAAGTAGCACCTATGCACCGTAGCTTGTATTAATTTAGTTCATGTTCAGTAAATATAAAGAGAAGCTATATATTTTATAGCGCTAATATTTTTAACAAGCTGCAGTCTAACAGCAGTTTTGTAATTTGTTAGTAACCTATACGAAGCGCAATCGCGCCGAAGATTTCGGAACCTGTCCATTACGACATTCTTGCCACAGACTGTGCACTGTTCTAAAATTAAATATTTCCTCCTTATAGCTTATGCGCTCCTGGTAGATCGTTTAGAATATTTAGTACTAGGAGATGATTAATAAGTTGCTAGCGTAAACATACATATATACAATACATACATACATACATATTTAAATGAAAAATTATAATTGATTTAATTATGAGATATCTATTTATTAAAAACATATGAATGCGACTTCATAATTATAAAAAATAATAATAATTCTAATCCTCATGTTTCCACAGATTAGTTATAAAATATAAACACTTAAATCATTCTTTTTAAATCACTTAAGTGTCAATAAACACTAACACACGCATATGTATAACACACACATACACAAATAACTTGGAAAAAACACGCACACTTTTGTCAACAAAACCCAAACAGGTTAAGGTTTATTTGATATGATAACATATGGCACAGCTTCCCACAGGATGTAACGATTGTCCACCTGGTTGCGTGAGAAACTTGCTTCATTTACTTTTGGTAAATTTGAATTAGTACTTAAATATACCGGTAGGTATGTTCAATATGTGGCCAATTTACAGATTCAAAAATAAATACGTCTTATCAAAGTAATACATTTGTTTGTTTAAAAAAAACTAAATTCAACGGTTTTTTTCGTCTTTCTACTTTTACTTATCTATAGGCAGGTACTTGTTTTGTTAATAGTTTAATTAACAAGATTTTTGATGCATCCACATCCACAATTACAATTTTTTTTTAATCTATTATAGGCATATGTAATATATTTTTATGAATATCTTTTAAACCAATTATGCATGACTGTCAAAGATAAATAAGCCGAAAAATATAAAAATAAACTTGATTTGATTTTACGTATGTAAAACTCCGGGATATTCATAATTACATAATTTAATATTACTAAGCACATTTGTAGTCAACAACCGTTTATCAAATCGATAACTCGTTTAGCCCAATTTATTAAAAATGTCAGACAAAACAACGCATTAAAATAATATAATGATTTGAACATGAGCTGTTTGTTTCAAACGAATAACATAGATGAGACTGTGACCCATGTTGTTACATTTACCGGGATAAGAACTATTCCATGTGGTTATCCAGGCTCAAATCTACCACTACGCCAATTTTTACCGAAGTACATACAGCAGTTTTTGCGTTATAGCAACAAACATCCACATATCCACATACCACATCGTATTAAAAATATCAAGAACAACAAGTTCATTAAAAAATTAATTGATACATAAAACTCAAAAATTCGCATATTCATTTGATGTCTATAAAATTAAATATATTTCTGTGTATAAAATCAAGAAATCCTTTCAAATACGTTGGAGTCTTAAACCTTAGTACCAATATAATAGAATGACCTAGACAACACAGTTTGCACATATTAGATAATTCTATTGACCTCACAGTGGCACAACTCGTAATATTGCAAAATTGCTAACTCATCTCATACTTTAGAAATACATGTTATTACAATGACATATCTATTACTCAATGATATTATACTTAATACATATGTTTATACGCCTACAAATCAACCGAAAAATGTGTTCCGCACAGCAGCGGCAGCACACATAAATACACGTCAAAACGATAGAATAGAGATAAATGTTACATCCAACAAGAAAAAAAGAGATAGCTAATTTTGTCAGTTGCGCGGGAATGCACCGGCAACCAATCACCTAAAGGTAAGTCGTCCTGATTAGGATGTTTTTGCGTCTCCAAAATTTTGCGCTTATAACATATCCATTTAATAAAGTATCATTGCTATTAATATTATAGCTGCCTCGACGAGACTCCGTTAGGCTGTACCTATCCTAGCGCTAACGTTATACCCTATAGTGTTTCTGGATAATGTTACATATCTCATAGCATCCCTGATGACGTAGCTACTTGTATCTCATAGTAGTTTCAGAGATAAGTACTTTTAAACAAACAAACGTCAACCGACCTTTAAAGACATTATGTAATTTTACCTTTTGGTATTATGACCATTAAAACGTAGTGCGTAAAATACTGATAAATTAAAAAATAAACTTGGTATAGTTTTTAAAGATAAGTTTATAAGACTAATAAATATAGACTGGTCTTCAAAGACCAAAACGGAAACATGTAATATCATACCTTGGGAGCCTTTGACCACATACAGGAAGTTATTACCGGTGTCAAGGATGTCAGGACGCTTCCCACAAGATATTGTTGGTGCTCATATAAATGTGTAAATATGTACATATTATTAACTACCCATTAGTGTGAGATAGGTTGTTTGGGATCTAGATTTTTTCACATAGCTAGGTTGCCTGGCAGATATGTCTCTTTGGTGATAGGGCTGCTTATTACTTTTGGTATCTACTTTAAATTTAATAAAATACATACACATATGTATGTCATTATTTTCGTCAAAACTGAAAATTCCAATATATTCGAGCAACGTCCGTTCTGGTGACGTCAGTCGAATGACGTTTTGGAAAAAATGTACCGTTAGCAAAACTGTCACTGTCAATATATATGATACTTTTCGTATACCGTTTTTAATGGGATATAAGCTGGTATTTGACCGAGAAAAATGACTGAATTTAAACATTTATCAAATTAGAGGACTATTATTTATAGGCTTAACTCAAAAATATGGCTCAAAAGGTGGTTTTAATACGTGTTGTACCGCAAAGCGTAGTTAGTATTAATAATAATAGTTTTGGTACTTTATACAGGATTTTTTAAGTAAGGCCACAACCTCGTTACAGTTTTATATGCAAAGATAAAAACTAAAATTACAAAGGTCTCATGTTGCCAAAATGTAAGTCCATTCAAAATGCAAAATAAGTGGAAAATTTTGCACGTTCGAGAAAGATATATTTATAGTCAAGGATTACTTAACAGTAAATCCTGTTTTGTTACTACGATCACCTTTAAAATACATTTTAATATTACGTAATGTCGATCATGAAATATTATTTAATAGTCAACACGTAGACGTAGACCAATATCTTCCGTATATACATTTATAATTTTAAAATTACCTAAGATATTTTTTGTACATATTTTCGAAATTCTTTATAAGGTAATACAGAAAACGTGTGGTTTTTGCACGTTTTTAATCGATTTTAAATAAACAAAAAATACCGACTTTTTGAATTCATTTCTTAGTATAGATTCCTCTGTTACTTAAAGTCATCTTAGGTATTTCTTTTAGGTAGATCTTAGAGACAATTTAAAATCAGATTATCTTTTTCTGAAACTAATTTATACTCTGAATTTCATTAACACACTTAAAGCGAATTATGTATTCCAAACTAGGTACATAAAAAATCCTAACAACCTAATAGGCAGTTACCCAGATATCACATCATTAACCAGTCATATATGCCATTGTATTGACGTCAAACATATTAGTATAACGAAGCTGTAAAAGAGTAAATCTAATCAGTTCTCAGATTGTAGCTCTATTGACGTGGGAAATCGTGACGCATTTTCGGCGGGTTTTGCATAAAGGTCATAAAGAGGCATTTGTACGAGGGTTATGTCTTCAGAGATATTCAATGACGAATAGAAAATGTTAACTTTAAAGACAAACTCAAATATCTCTTTATTCAATAAGGCAACATCATACTATACAAACAATAACGCACCACTAAGACAATTTATAAAAATGCATTAATTTTGTTGCTTCAGTATCTATCTGTGTACATTATTACCAAAAAGCTTTCAGAAATCAGTTTCAATCTGATATATCAAAATTTACAGAACGAATTAGAATGGTTACCTAATAAGTGTCTTTTTTCATCAAGCAAAATATTTCGAACTTTTTTTATAACATAGGGGGCAAACGAGCAGGCGAGCGACCTTATGGTAAGTGGTCAACGCCGCCCATCAACACTCGCAGAACTTGACAACTTTTTAAAAGATGTACGCTCTCTTCTTTAAGCACCCCCAGTCATAATTCGTCGGAAATACCGCATGAGAGAGCTGATTCCACAATTAGGGCAATACAATTTAAACCTTACCAATATACAAGTTAGATACACAAGTTCTTACACACCAAATGGTAAGTCCATTTGGTGTCTTATCTGTGTCAGACAAGAGTGCAGTGAAAGATCTTTAAAAAAATCTCGATCGTTGCAATCCTGCGATTGAACTTTAATGCGCAGCCCACTTCAAACTCGTTTTGCCCTTTACGTCACGTGGCTCTGTTATTTAATGAAATAATAAGGAAAACGTACGCAACGGTGTGGTCGTAAATCCTGTTAAGTTTATGCTAATGGAAATGGGCAAGGCATGCATAATAAGAAAATCTCCTAGACAAGTGTTATTTCGTTTGCTATTTTGTTCTTAATCATTATAGAAAGTGGATTAATTATTTATATAATAGAAGGCACTGCATTTACAAATGATGTCCCGAACCACTTAGTTATAATACCTAGTGTGTGTTACTGGCATTTAAAAATTTTTGTTGATATTATTTTGTTTCTTCTTTCTCTGTCCTAGTCAGAACTTCTTTAAACTTCAATATGCTATCTACATTTAAATTGTTCTGTATATTTAGGTACGAGTAAACAAAGAAACAAAGCAAGTTTCTAGATGAGATCGTTAGACCAAGGCTGAACTGCTTAAATATTTATACAACTGTAAGGGAGATAATGCCATTACTTATGTAGGTGCTTTATGCAGGTTAAGATCTTGAGTCCATTGTCAGTTACTTAGTGTAATGGAGAAGGTAGAGTAGATTAGTTATATTGTTACCAATGGCTCATAGGTCCTACTTGGGTTAAATTAATTTTCAGAAAAGAATGAGGCTATATTTTTTTTAAATGCGAAAGCTATCGATCTATTTTGATTATGTCAAAAATATTTTAAATGGCAATATTTATTCAAAACTAGTCGGACCAACGCGCCTCCGTTCATGCTGCTATTATTCTAACCAAAACTAACGACTACAATTTTTTTCTTAAAAACAATCCTCGTACATCCATAATTATTTAAAAAAATTGTATATAGTTTAGCTGTTTTCCAGTTATGCGCTTCTCAACACATTACGTGATTTATTCTTATATTATAGAAGAATAAGCGTTATAACATGCGTTAGAACTGAAAAACCTCCTTTTTTGAAGTCATTTTAAAACTAAACAGTAAACACCGAATAAGTTAAGACGCAAAAAACTTAGACGTTGTTCCGAGCTAGGGTACAAAAAATTAACATGAAACCGGTAAGGAATTGTGAATAAAAATCTCGGTTAGATACACGTGATGTTGTGCGTTAAAACTGTTGTTATGTGGAGGACACGTGACTTGCATCGATATGGAGATATGACCGAGGTAAGTTTAGTAAGAACATGGCACGTTGTACACACTTTGATGTGGTTTTAGTTAGACGGTAAAATAACATGAAAGATACAACTCATTCCAATACTAAGACGGTATTAAATATAAAATTAATATCAAATTTCATAATTTGAAAATTTGTTTTTATCTACAAATATACAAACATGATTAAAAACATGTATTTCAATTGAATTTACTCGGGTCGTCTACGCTTAATTTAAATATAAATCTATATGGGTGCTAAGTGCGTTTGGAAAAAATCCTTAAACCAGGCAAATTTAATTTACACTCACTTTGTGAACTTGCATTTTATATTTTTAAATATATAAAATAACGGACGATGACATTATAAAACCGGTCGTTAAAAAGTATAATTTTAGTAAGTTATTTTGAAGCGTGCTGTATATTTTAGCTATAATACAGTCAAGAAAAAAATACTCAGATATTTCATAAAATTGCTCAGTAAAATGTGCATATTTTCTAAGCTGTATTATCCCCAATTAACAGGCTATTTATATTTCAATTTCGTTACTAAGACCCCGTGGGATAGTTGCTCATAAATTACCTATATTAATTAAAATCTCCTTGTTACATTATACCTACGTAAGCCGAGATTATTGCGTAGTTTATAATACCTACTACTAGTATTTTAGGAAACATTTATGGGAATATTTTGTTTAAATAGATAAACAGAAAAGGGGAATCCCATAATCCGTTGAAGAAAAAGCAAGTGTCATCGTATAATTAAGTAATTCTATGTTTTCTAATTAAATTATTACGTCTCAAATAATGTATAAAATTTGTCACATAATTTTGTTGAAGAAGAAGCCTTGTATTCGTGACGTAAATGAATGAATACTTATATGTATAATAAAACCGAGAGTTGTAAGTATATTTTTTCAAACGAAAACTACTAAAGCAATTTGGGCGGAATTTTTCACGTACTAGCTTATATACTGGATAAAACATAGGTTACAAATTGATCTATGTACTTAATAGCGTAGTAAATTAGTATCTTAATAACTTATGACTGTTGTAGGAACAAACTACATAAAAAAAACTATCAGGACATACCTATGTGGGTAACATATTATAATATTCATTTTGTAGTGACTAATTAATTATCATTTGTTTTTTGTTCGAATTCACACAATTGTTTTTCCACATAAATTAGCATAAACATTTGTCATTGATAATAGTAATTTGTTTTGTGTTTTGTAGTTTTAAATTGATAATTTTAATTTACAAAATACAATATGTGTAAATGTGCACATATTTATATTTTTAGATTCCTGAAGGGTTTACAAGTTTTTTTATCTTGAGTAGGGAACTATGTGATGGACAAAAAATACGTGCAATATATGTAATAATATGTTGTATCTTAGTTTAATATAATAAAAACAAAAGAGTTTTTAGCAATGAATTTAAATACATAATATAAAATAATTTTTAGACTTTAAAACAATATTTTGGTCAACAGGCGTGATATTTTAATTTAATTTCAAAATTTTGTTTTAATCTTTGGGTTTAAGCAAACACAATCTTGAGCTCCAATTGAGACTTTTAATAAAGATATGAGTAAGAAATTTCACTTTTAATCCCTTAAGTGACTAAGTACATGTGTCCTCACTCGTGTGTAGGTGTTAATGTTTTTATATAATACTAGCTGGCCTATGTCCATTTCGTTGGGAAAAATGTTAATTATCCTTTTCGGTTTTTTATACACTCAGCAATAATGCGGCTTTCTATTGGTGAAAGTATATTTAAAATCGGTTCAGTAGATTTCCCTTTACAATTTAACAAACACCCAAACTTTACTTCTTTATGATATAAGTATAGATGTGTAGATCAGGGATGACATGGATATGAAATTTCGTATATGAATTTCGGATACGGATATAGATGTGATTATTACACTGGTTACGGTTACGAAATTGATATGAAATTATTTCGGATTATCCGTCAGTTTCGGACTTTTTCGGTTACGGATATTAAAATTTAAAGGAATTTCAAAAGTAAAATACAAATAGCGAATATAATGGTTTTATTTATATGTTACCATTTGGTTGTAATTACAATCAGTCTGTAACTAATTATTACAGTTATTTATTATTTAATCTGTCCGATACTATCCGAAATGTTTATTTCGGAATCCTTACGGTTAAGGATATTTTTTTTTATATTGGATATCCGATGGTTACGGTTACCGAGCTCTCTACCATCCCTGGTATAGTTGTATGTATGTGTGTGTGTGAGTGTGTGTGTGTCTGTGCAATATGGTGTTGCGTCAAACTTTATCGAATGCTTTTATGGGTATATATGAACTATAATATAACTGATAAGATATAAGCTCTTACGATAAGTCCTCATTGCATCATGTATTGCGAAGTCTATTTTTAGATGGCTTATGTTGTAATAAAAGTCGATATTCCTGTATATATTTTTAAATGCTACTAGTAACTTTTAACGTGCTTTTTCTTAAAGGTTGGCATTTGCTCGACACTAAGCTATGCGATTTTCCACATGGAAACCTTCATGTTATAATATTAGGCGAATCTTCAATTACCATCAGTATAAAAAATGAATTGGAGGTCTTGTTATAAACAAGATTATTGATTTCCTAACACGGAGATTTTCTAGTAAAATTTAATCATTCTTATACTAATTACTGTGTGTACATAGAAGTCTTCAAGCAAAAGTTTTCAATGAAACTAAGTTAAGTAAGTGAGTACTAAATCGTATTAAAAGTTCCAAACTCTTAAACTTAAGCAACTTAAGTATTTAAAGAAGATAAGACAAAAGTACTTATCTCCTTTAAATTATTTGTTATTTTCTCTATATAATGAAATAAGGATTTTATTAAGCCAAATTATTTAGACAACCAAATTGCCTACATTTCTTCTTAAAATATTAAGTATTATTTAAATAAACCTTTCTCTTAAAATAGCATTAAAAAGTTATTTTCATATTACGTATAATTTCATAAATGAAGGTATTGTTTTTTGGAAGTAGAACTTGTAACAAAATGTTTATAGATATTATTTCACTCTGAAAAAAATCGGCGCGTTATAAGAAAATGTTCGCCATATTAATTTAACTTCTCTTAGATATATGAATTAAACTTTCTTAAATGCTAAAAAATCATAAAGTCCTTCATGAGTATATAACTTGCATTGTGTAAAAGAAACGTGTATCATTCATCGTTAGTTTGAATTTAAACGCAATTTGTATACATTGTAGGAAATATGAGATGATATTAAAGAATCAGGTTTTTCGAAATAAATGCGTCCATTTCCATTATTCAAACGCATGTAGAGAAAGAATATAAATATTGTACGTTAAATCCAAACTAATATGTATTAAAATGGAAAAGTGTGTCTGTCTGTATGTTTGTCTTTCATTCACGGCAAAACGGCTGTATCGATTTAGTTGAAATTTGGTGTGCAGATAGATGATACCCTGGATTAAAACGTAGGATACTTTTTATCCCGGTATTGCTAAATATTGTAAAACCGCGGGGCACTGCTAGTTTTATTTATTTTATGAATGTATATATATTTATCCTAGATTTATAAAATAAGTTACCTACCTATAAAATTTTAATCGAGAATTTTAATAATTATACATTCACATTTTAGTATTTTCAAAAATAAAATGCCTCTTAACATTGCCATAATATGTAACGACTTAGACAATAGTGTAAGGCTGTCTTGTGCAATGCGATCTCATTCGTCGTGTTTATTTCAAAATTACCTACGCATTAATTGCTGCTTGTTCAATTGTAACATACACTAGTGAAGGTTTTTGGTTCTGAGGGCAAATCATTATCATAATCTAGTCTTGAGCTGCGCTTGTCTTACTGAAAATAATTAATTAGAATTTTTATTTTTACAATTCTAACCATATTTATAAAGTTCTTGCCGGTTTTACTCGGGAACTATCTTCCGAACCGTTGGTAAATGTTTTGTAATAATAATATCCATAACGATTCAAAAGTGTTACTATATGTAGCTTAATAAAATAAAAAAAAGACTACCTTGGTCTTATAGTCCAGTAAAAAAACGTAACAGATACTTTTGCATTTGTAATATTAGTTGAATTATTATAGTCATAATTACTACCTACATTTCTGAGAATTAAAGTAAAGTTTTCTAGTTTATTTAATAATTCCACACACTACAATAGAGCTAATAAAAAAGATATTGCATGAGATGTACTAATTATTTGTATTATACACTTCATTAATTACATATAATAGCATTTATTCTAATTACCATAATATTGAATCTATTTTTCTGGTATCTAAACGTTTCTATATTCCAGATAGTTTTAAAAATATGAACCAAATATAGAATTACTGAATGCATTTTATTCCATTTGAATGAAAAAACAGTTCAATATGTCCAAGTTAATTTTCTTTTGACGTAAATATTATGTAAAATGTCAGTCAGATAATAACCGTGAACTTTGCAAAGGTCATTGTTAATCACTCATCAGACGTACGTAATAATAATTATCCATATAGGTATGTACATATATGTAGGTGTACTAGAAAGTCGATGATAGACAATACACTATGTAGTTCCAAGAAATAGTTAAATTGTTCCTAGGAAAATAGATACATAAATAAAAATACGATTATTATCCATTACTGTTATTATCTGAGACTCTACAAAAAGCGAAAATTTTAAACTCAACTGATCTATCTCGCGATTTTTATTTTTATAAGTAAAATAAGTTAAGTATTTTTTTATATAAAACAAACTCAAAGTTAAATATTGACCTACAATATAACGAACCTACAAACTTGAAATCTTTATGACACATTAAACGAGACTTAAAAAAAACACTCTTTCAAACATATTTTATATATTTATATAATTTTTAGTAACTGTATAAGTATGACCAAGTCTTCATATCACATAGAGATGTAACGGTAAAATTTTTATGCGTTCATTATGATTCAAGAGATCCTCGCACGAGTAGGAAGGTGATTCAAAGAAATTAGGCTTCCAGTTAAAATTGAACTCGTCATATTGCGTAGGACTTCTCCGAAAAGATGACTGTATTCAATGTTTTATTTGATACTTTAAGAGGTAAATTATTTACCTCAGATGAGTGTTTAAAACGATCTCTTATAATGTATGACGTAGATTTGAAATCCCTTATAAAATATTTCAGCTCTCTATTTTAAAAATAAGTGTAAAGTAATATATTGTAAGTGTCTGTAGATGATAGATGTATATGTATGAATATTATGTTTTTTTTTTTCAAATAGAAAATCATATTACTTTTTAGGTAGAGCTTATTTAGTATTAATTCGTTTCCTATATTTTCGAAAAATGTTAAAAATTTACTTTAAAAGTAAGAGAAATCGCGTTTAACAAAATTGCAGTGCAAATTAAAATATGATTTAGTAATTGCAATGGTATGTAGAACAAGAAAAGTTATTTGAAAGTGAATATGGATCGCACGTGATAATCGTGTCAAATTAGCTCAAGTTATCGATCGGTATGATTAACTGCATACCTTTTAAGTAATGTAGGTTAAATACGTTACTTATTAGGCATCAAATCGAAAGGCTGTTATCAAGTCATTATATTGATGACTTACTTTGGAAGTAATACGAGTAAAATTTTTATAACTTAAATATAACTTAAATTCACTGTACGGCTTCGTTTCAATGAAGTTAACGTCGTAGGTTGCACAATTTGGGATATTTTTATTTCTTCCATTAAGTAACATTAAGTTTAAGGTTGCGTACTAAGGTGAACTGGTGTAATGCATATTTAATTTAACGCGTTACGCTTAAGTTACACAAGCCAAGTTACAATTAAGTATAAAAATATATACATATAATAAAGCTTACCAATCCTTGTATTCTGGGAAACATTTTGCTGAACTAGCACAGAGTTCACTAAACTTATCACTTATCACAGCACTCACAGAATCATGTCGCAGACGCAAAGTGTGGTACGCTGTAGAGACCGGTACTATGTGTAACACACGTGTGTTCCGCGCAACGTTTCGAACGATTATGAGCGATCCACGGTCGAAGGAGCGCAGGCGCATGTAAGAAGTATGAATCATTCATTTCATAGAGGGGCATGCTCTATATCGTAAACCCTGGGCTGACGCTGTTAATGTTTTTTCGATATGACGTGAATAGATGAGTTTGTAAACAAAACTCTATTTTGTTTCGGATGATTGGGTTTGTTATTGATTTTTTATTTTAACAATTAAGTAGGTTTGTTAAGTATAAATAGTGGTAGATGTTATGGTTTGGTTTTGTAAGGAAATGCTTACGCGTACCTACAATCCGGGGAGGAGGGAAAGTAGATTAGGTCGGACTCAAACCGACTATAAAGATAAAATTATATTTATACTAACCACCAAGTTACACTTTTAATAATTGTTAAATAAATGCACGGCATTTTCTGTCGTTTCATAAATTTTAATAATGAGAGACGATGTCTATATTTTTATAATGTAAATGTGATTTTTTTTTGTTCTTTCCCAATTTAACGAATTGTGTTTTGATAAATTATTATGTATTGAAGTAACTGCTTATACAGTTAGGTTCACAATCAATCGATACACGACGTTGTGCTTTTTATCAACATTTTTTTTCTAAATATTTATAATAATATTTATTACTATGAAAGAATATAATTTATTGATGAGAAAACAATAAACTACAAATAATTATGTTTTGTATGAAAATAATGGTTCATTATCTAATTCGCAAATTAATGAACGTGCTTACTCTACATGCAATCTAGTATCATTTTATCGTTTTAACATATTATGTTTCATTTTCAAATCTAAGCGTACAAAATATTTATAATATGTGTTACAATAAATTCGTTAATTGCTATAATCACTTAGAAGACACTCTACTTACTCTCTATCTTACTTAAACGCACATGTTCATAAGTAAACAGTTAAGCAAATAAATAACTCCCAATCAAAACGGCCTATCAGCAAGACCGCAAGAACAAAAGATTATTAAAATTGCAAAACAAATCACAAGCAATGTTAAGGTGAATAAACGATTAATATTTCCTTCTACGTTGCCTCTCTTTGTCGTGGTTCGTAAATAAATAATTATTACACACTCCAATATATTACTTCAGAATTGCTATTTCAAGATCTTTCTCGTCGGTCCAATATTGGCATTTTCCCCACTGTGTTCCGTCTTACCAAAGCGGGTAGGAGTCACGAATACCTTTGCAGACTCTTCCACGACCGTATTACATACTTGGAAAGATCTTTAGAGTGAGACTATCGTCGAATTTCTTTAGAACAGAGTGTTGACTCTTTCACACACGAACTACGGAAGTAGAGCACACTTCGTTTAGCAGGAAAGAGATATCGTTCATCGAAGGCGGAATAAGTCGATGCTCTCTTTTTTAATTTAATGCTTTACTTTTTCACTTACAATTTTTGTATTGAAAGATTAATTTATGAAATGAGAAATTCTCATATCTCTTATCTCAGCTTCTCATATTTTGTGATACGTTTTTAAAATGCAAAGACAGACGTGACCTTATTTTGGATTATAACAACACTAATTCTCGTGTACTTCTCGTGTTATAACATTTAATAATCTCAAATTCGGTTATTTAATAGTTTTAAACAAATATTCTATTAAATTTGTGAAAATAAAATGATCTACTCTGGTTTAAGACAAGTATTTAAGTTATGAACAAGAATTTACATAATTCCATACGTTATATGACGTCACATGCTAGTATGATGTCTTGATTTAATATATTAAACAGATTTAAACTAAAGATACCATTTTATATTACAAGTTTTGGGCTAATTATGACTCTCACTAATAAAAGACATTTGGAGAATTCAATTTAACGGTTTTTATATTGAAAATGTATTTGTAGATAGGTCATTCGTTAATTTTAAAATAAAAACCAATTGATTATTTTACAAAGTAATTATATATATACGGGTTGCGTTTTTTTCTACAAATATTATGTTGTCAAGACAAAGGACTTGTTTAACCAGTAATTTTATTACAAAATGTTGACATAACACTATGTAGGTACAGTCAGATATCAACATTCCTTTTAACAAGGAAAACCCCTTATTACTAGGGAATCCCTCTTAGAAGTAATTGAGTACTCAATATGTACAGTCGAATGAAAAAGTATTTTAAATGATTTATAATTACAAATCATTGGTACAATAACATAATCATGTCCTTACATGTTTTTTTAAACTAGTAACATCAATTAGGCAATTAAATATTTTGTGTTGTTTTGTAATGTTAAATGCTAATTTACTTTCTACGTTGACTGTCCTTAATGGAGATGACGTCCCAATGTGCCAACATGTATTTTTCCTTACAAAATTTTCAGAAAACCAATATCGATACTTCATGGTTTATATTTAATTATTCGCTAAAAATGAGTGTTGAGTGAGTAGTATAATAGGTTAATAAAACTAAATCAATTAAAATTAGCCCCTTTAATTCAAAATATTTTTTCTTATAATCCAACTTTATAGAATTTCTGTTTTATAACCTACTTCAAAAAAGGAGGAGGTTTCCCAATTTGACCGTATATATACTTTTTTTGAGTCAAGTTTCATGCTTATGTCTAACGAAATATATTTTTTACTATGTTAAAGCTGTCAGCTAGAGTAATTATGTAAACGCTCAAGATGAAAAGATTCTAAGTCAATGAAACAAGAAACTGAATTTAAATAATAATAGCCAGGAACTTTCACTAACACGCATACTACTCGTATTTCATACGTTTCTTATATGCTATTGGTTAGCAAATAGACATAATATAAGATAATTTGTTTGTTATTTTGCAAATATATATTTAAAGAAGTAAAGTTTGTGTGTTTGTTAAATTGTAAGGGGTAATCTCGGGATCTACTGAACTGATTTTTAAATTCTAAAAAGAGCCACATTATTTCTGAGTGGCAATTGGCTATATAAAAAAAGGATTGTTAAAATTATGCCCAACGAAGTGGGCACGGGTCAGCTAGTTCATTAATATGTAGAAAATAGTTCTGTCTCTTGACTAAATAACTCCACGGCTATTTAAGCAATTTTATACATAGGTTATATATAATTTTAAGTTTTGGAAAGAATAAAGACCTTTTCTTTGGGAAAGAAATAGTTTAACGTTTGTACGAGTATTTAAGTCCATACAAATTCGTAGTTAAGCTCTTGAATTAGGTACAATAAATATTAATTTTTCGTTTACCAGTGGCTCGAAACGGCCGCCTATAACATGCATAATAATATTTTAAGATTACAATTTTTAATAAAGCATAAAAAATAATAAATGTTTATTTTATTACAAGGCTAAATAAATAATATCAAATCAATGTCGATGCACTGGGAAAATGAATATAATTGCAGCTAAAAACGCAATAATATTGAAGATAATGTATTTCCTTGTTTCAAAGATAATGTTATCGCGATCGCTCTTAATAGTTATCTGATGTTATGATAAGGAAATTGTTTGATAAACCGACTTGACCGGGTTATTATGGAATGGTGCCTTTGTGTATGAGTTAGGTACTCTTTGTATTGTGACTTCTTTATTTAGTTGGATTTTATTTTCTAGAAAGAAATTCATTACACTAGTCTAACCTTAACTGCATTATAAATGATAATTAAAATACTTATTTTTATTATTTTTAGCTAGTTCGGATTTTTTTTATAGTTAGATCAAGAATTTTTGTTTCGGTTTCATTTTAGCGGTTAATGCCAATAGATACTTGATAATCAAAATGAATACAAGAAAAGCTAAACCAATAATAAAAAATAAATACTATTAAGCTTATGAAGTAGTAACTGTAATAACGTATTACGAGTAGGTATCTTGAAACTTCGTTCATTTTAAAATCGCTTTGATATTTTAGGCGCTAAGGTAAAACATACACACAAGAAGTCTGTAAAATTTAGCTTTACCGTAATCAGATAAAAAGTACCTGTATTAAAATAAACCACTATATTTTAAACATTAAAAGAGTATATTTTGTATATTATATTTAAAATATTTGACGCACGTTATAAGCACGTGATTATATCACGTGTATTAAAGATACATACAAAATATATCGTATAAAGTAAACTAGGAAACAAGTGGAAAATCTTAAGGATTAATGATAATAATAATTACAATTGAAATATGGATAATGATTGACACAGTGCTTTAGATAAGGATTCTAGTTAGATATCGATTTGTTGTCAAGTGTAGCACTTATCAAATGTATGTTAAAAATAATATATAAAGAAGTAAAGTGTTTGTTAAATTGTAAGGGGTAATCTCGGGAACTACTGAACCGATTTTAAAAATTCTTTCACCAGAAAGCCACATTATTGCTGAGTGTCATAGACTATAATATAAAAAAAGGATTGTTAACATTATGCCCAACGAAGTCTGCTCCGACAAGCGCTATACCGTCTGTTGTAGATATTTTATTAGATAGATAGATAGATAGATAGATAGATAGATAAAAACTTTATTCCACAACACAATACACAAAACAAAATACATCTGAAGAAACATACAATAGACATTTACAAACAAATAAAAAGTACACACAAGTATAGGTATGTGCATTGTGCCCAGGAAAAGGTGCCTGGCTCAGCTGTAATGCCGCAGCGTTAGCCACGGCGCTGGTATTCTGCCACTATTAAAATAAGATGAAAAGAATAATCTATATTATTCATTATTTAAGACCCACACAGGTACCTCGTTTATTGTACAAGAAGTCAATTTAAAGTAAAGGACCCTCTTTACTTACGAAGCCGGTTTGGGGCTTGTGCCGGTCTAATTGGCCCCACTATTCTAATATACTACTTAGGATTTATATATATAAGTATATATAATAGATAATTTAAAATGAAATACGTTTTCTGGTATAAATGCACATTCGGTTCTTGCTATATAATTAAGAATTAAATTAGAATAAAGAAGCAATCATTTCTTATAAAAAATAGCACAGCTATTTACTTGAGTTGGAATTATTGTGCTTCTTTTATTTAAGTGTTTCGTTAAAAATATAAAAACGAGTAAAGTAATGAATAAGACATATATATACAAGGTAGGTATATGGCGTCCACACCCATTTAATATATATTAAATACATATTTGTTTTCGCATTGATACTACAAGCTACCCCATTTCTCATCTTGAAACAAATCGATGGTTTGGTCTGATATTTTTTATTTGATATACCTATAGTTCCTTCTCTGTTTTTTTCAAGCCGATATTCCTTTGATCACAAATGTTTTACTTTTGCCTTTAAATAAGTAGATTAGTAAGGCATTAAATTTTCGTCTGCTCATAGGTGCATTTGTTACCATCATGCGAAACTTGGTAAATGCTCAATTGTCCAAAACCAAACATTAGGAAATTACGAACAAAGCTGTGACACAACTTAGTATTTAACATGTCAGTATAAAATCCCACATAAAAATCGGTCTAAACAAAAAAACGTTAGGAGGAAACAAATTGGCCCACTCTTCGCATATTGGAGATAAAATATCGAGAATTGAGATCTGGGTCAGTGATAAGCTATCAGTGCAAATTTGTCTGCGAACGATTTATCATCGATTCGGGTTGTTTGTTTATTACACGATAATAAACAAAAATATCTAGGTGATTTACTTATCTATATAGTAAAGTATTATTATAATCCACAACTACATTATATGCACTAAATGTACTAAATATATATACTTAGCATATTTATGTTAAACCGAAAAATGTATTAAATGTTATCCTGTGTTTTTTTCTACTTGCCTTGTCTTCTGAGAAATGGACCGTCCTCAACAACAAAATGATCTCAGTAACTTAAATATTAAAATAATATTATTTTCGACAAGTGTAACAAACTAATAACGGCTTTTAATAATACCTACTTAGTACTTATTCTTGTAGAAGTGAATCATAAGAAAGCTCATAAAGTAAATCTTAGATCAAAATTGCATAGGCTTTTCAAAGGCTTAATATAACTACTTTGTAATACTCCTAGAAAAAATTATTTTCCTATTAAATAGCAATTTTAAAAAAGCATAAAGAAACATTGATATTTTATTACATAGCAAAAGATAAGCGAGGAGATTCGAGGAAAATCGGTGGCTAATTCTTGTTTTATAATACCATGACGATTTGTGTTACTTTATGTAGCCTAATTGAATAAATATATTTCGAAGTTGACTTTGACTTCTGAGGGCTGAAATTCCATACAAAGTGCCCGCTAATAAGTCGGTAAATTTTTATGACTTAGAAATGACAATAGTTCATTCAATGCGGCGTCTTTCGAATGTAATAAATCTATTTTAAGTAGATACCTGGTTATTTTGTATTCAAATGCGCATAGAATATGTTTTGCGGTCAATAGGATAATATTATTATTGTTTTATGAAATATATTGATTTTGAGATAAGATAATGTCTCTAACAAGTCATGTTTTTGAATCATTGTTGGTGTTACTAATGTGATATTATACTAAATGATTTATTAAGAAAAAAATTTTGTTTGTCTGTTTGAATTGAGTAGTCTCGACTGGTAGATATATAAAATTGGAATTTGGAACTCGAAAAGGAAGGTCCAAGTTCCATATTTTTTAAAAATGTTTTTTCGAAAATTAGACTGATTTCGATTCTACGATGGATTATAATTTAACGAGGTTAATAATTTATTTGGTTTTATTTAAACGGTATTGATAATAATAACTATTTCATTGTACAGTTTATCGTATCTCTATTCAATTGTGAACGAACAGTATATGAATCAGAAGTCATCTTGAATCATTTTTCTTTGCCTCTTTTTCTTCTAAGAAGCTGAGTAATACAAAGTACCTACTCGTACAAAGGATGTGACCTAATTAGTCTGATGTATGATTGATTATACACGACCAATGTTGCCAGTACAATTTAAAGGGTTATAGATGATCTTATGATACTGTATATATATATGCAAAAACAGATAGCTTCCTTGTGATATTGTAAGGTAAAGGAAAAGTAGAAATAAAAGAAATAGAAAAAAGTAGTGGACAGAAATAATGTGGCTTCGTCGATATCTCTTACTAGAAAAAATTACTCTACGCCTGATTTCTGTGTAAAAGATACAGGAGTTCCATTTTTTAGAATTGAATGGAAACTTTTAGCATATCTCTCATCTATAGCTTCTATAAAAACGTTGAGAAAATGGTCGTAATATTTTATAAAAGACATTTCCTTGAAATCTGAATCTTTTTTTTATTCCTATATATTAAAAAAAAACTTATCACTTAACATATGCATCCACGTGACTTTTAAATAATTGAATTACCTAAAGAAACTAACCATAAATTATAACCTTCCTATTACCTCCTCCCTCCCTCCCTCGGACAGATAAGATCACTTAATGGACTAGAACGAAGTAATTACATTCAGCAGTTTACACTTCATCGATTAGATAAAACCAATTTGCTATTATTAGCTTTCGCTTTGAGGAAACTCAATAAGTTCAATTTTAATTAGTTATACTATGATGGTATTTTTCTTTTTTAATAAACTAGACCCCCTCCACGATTTTACCCACATTTGTGCATGTATTATGTCCATAAACCTTCCTCTTGAATCACGTTATTTGATAAAAAAAACGCATGAATATCTGTGGCGTAGTTTTATATACACAAACAGAAGAAAACGATTTTGTTTTATACTATGTTATGGTACAAAGGTCAAGCTGAATGAATGTTTGTTATGCTTTCACGTGAAGACTATGCAATGGATTTGAACCCATACCCCCTCTGCGTTATGCCAAGTGTATTATTATTGCACTAAATCCAAAAAAACTTATTGAACAAGTAATATATTTTAAAAAATATTGCTATAATAATAAATAAGAAGATTAATGTTGAGAGTCAGGACGTAAGGCTTTATGTAAGCAGGAGTTAGTCTCTGGAACTCGTCGACAACAAACTTTACATTATTACTTTGTTCAAGTTGAGACTTGAAGGTTTATTGTTAAGTACGTCTTTACTTTCGATATTGGCGTTGTTATTTTACTTATATCGATTTGTGGCTATTACTCAATTGGTATTGTTGTTTTTGGTAACACGAAAATGTTATGGAAAATTTGTTGTGTGTAAAAAATAAATTATTATTATTATTATTATTATTATATGGAAGTTGCAACATTGTTATGGCAAATGTTTTTATAATTATTATTACAAGATTTAAAGACTCATTATTAGTATACCATATATTATACTCGTAGATGGAACCAAAATTCACATTTTGTAAAATAAGCTATAGAATTCAATTTTACAACTTAAGAGATTCATAACATGAAGATTGTAATTATTCAAAAATTAATGTGTTAAATTTCACTTTACGATCATATTCATTTAATTACTATGAAGGTTAAGGTTATTAGGTGGTTATCAAGTTGTAAGGTTCTCGATTTCTCACATCTAATAATAATAAGACTTAATTATTAACTAGGAGTTTTAAATTTATATTTTCCCCTTTCTATACATCCTATATAGGAAGGGGAAGACCCAAAGGTCGCGACGAATTAAAAACATATTTATAGCAATACATTTTTCTTTCAGGTTAAAAGGTCCATAATGCTCAAAATGGCGGATGCTTGTGCTGACAGCTCTAAGCAGACGCGTTTTCACGAGATGCACGTCCAACGCCATAATAATGTCAGCATTTTGTACGCTGATATCGTGAACTTCACGCCGCTGTCTGAGCGTCTCAGCGCGTCTGATCTCGTAAAGACACTGAACGAATTGTTCGGTAGATTCGATCAGATAGCTCAGGTAAAGTTCCTTTATTTACAGTATATATTTATAGCTATAGTTGGTACCAAGATTTTCTTCTACACGTATTCTTTAAATGTATGCGCAACAGATTAATAATATTATGGAATTTTTATTTGTTTTAAATTATAACAGATGAGAAGCTATGTACTACGAATGCGTTGTCGGGCTTTAAGTTAAGAAAAAGGAAAAAAATTGTTAAAAAAGGGAAAAAAGGCTACCGACGATTTGACTTACATACCGACATTCTTAATGAGATGTGATAATTGTATTATATTGCATTTAACTGTAAACATAATTTTAGTATAGTACTGTCTAGTGACGTAAGATGACACGTCAAATTATGTCATTTTTATAAATTAACTGGAATACATATGGATGAAAATTTGAGACTTCACTAGAATACCATAACACTATCATATCTTTTATTTATTTTTCTTAATATATCGTAAATTCGTAACAATGAAAATTATATATAGCTAAGTAGCCTTTTGTAGTGTTGAATCGATCAGACTTAGCACTTTATTACTATTACGCATAGATTTATCTAGACTTAAAATTTCAAATTCTATTTTGAATGGCAAATTCCTAAGGATTATTGCTAAGTACCTACTCTACAGATTAGGCGCTGTTTGTTGGCATTATAAATTAGTGCTGAGTTTTGGGAGGCTTTAGTATATACAATATGAATAGAGATTAGAATTTCGTGTCACAAAGGAATAAGATATATTACAGCTTAATATTGTAACCGTTCGCTGGTTGTATGTTCAAAACTGTTTATCGTAACAGTTATTGTATTAATTGGAGTGAAAGCTAATAATCGTCTATTTGGGAAAGACTTAGTTTTTTTAAATAATATATAGAACATGACATGGATAAAAAACTATATTACTTATTATACAGGATGTAAAAAAGCTAACTTTCAATACTCAAAACGTAGTTTGGGGGATTAATATTCCCCATGATCTTAGCTTAGTGCAAAATATTTGAATATGACACTGATTGTTAAAAGTTTTTTGATGTTTAAAATTTTAAACATTGCTATGCAAATGTATTTTTGTAACAAATTATTTCGAATTTATTGATTTATAAATTGAAAATAATGGCCCGGATGATAAGGGGTATAATAGGGTATCTAAGGTAACTTAAATTGAAGCCTCGAAAATACTTAGGATTATACAAAAAAAATAACTTAACACACTTAATTTCGTAGTATAAGTATTAAACAAATATTTAAAATATTATTTTGCGTAAATATTGACAACCATTTAGACCTTCATACCTACTGACAAAGTTGCAAATAAATAACATAACCTAAGTTATGTAATGAGGTAAGTTACTTAAGTTGAAGCAACCCGCAGGTAATATAGATGCATAAACCGAATAACTTTAAGCTAACTTTGTAACATAAAGCCTTACTGTGTTGAATTCCTTCTGAGTTTCCATAGTAAATAAACTAAGTTTTCAAGTAAGATAGTAAGGTAATTTATTTATATATTTGAATATTAAGAATAGGGTAGGTCCTACCCTATTCTTTTTTCTGTGCTCATTTACTAGGATGTCTGGTAGAAATCCCTTTAAAGTGATAAGGCCGCCCGTTACGCCTAATTTTGTAATTTGTAATATTTTTTTGTTATCATGGTGTAATAAAGTGTGAACAAATAAATAAATAATACATTACCATATTCAAAACTTTTAAATCCCGGTACAATCGCGGAGATAATAAGTAGCTATAATAATGTATGTCTGTTAATTAAAACACGCCAACACATGTGATCAGGTAAAACCAAATTATAACGAGGATATTAATTAAATATTGATTTATCGTACGGTTTATTGTAATTATCGGATGGTGGGTCAAAAATTTTATTCGTGAATTCTGTTGGCGAAATTTGGGATACTATTACATATTGTACATGCAAACATATTGTACATGCAAACATAGTGCACACGTACAGTCTAATGTTAAAATAAACGAATACAAATAATAAACAAAAAAGCATCATTCGTTGGAATCTGTTTATTTATGAAACTTTAGAAAATCTTTTGATTGTAAGATTTTTATTAAATGTTAATCCACTTTTCTAGTTAAGAGTCTCAATTAACTATCTCTTCAGATACGTACCTCTTTAATAAATAACTTTAATACCTCTACTTTTTTTTAAATAAATAAAACTATGCATATACAATTTTAAATCTCACAAGTTAAACAATATTTTACCGTACGAAAGAATAAAACTTTAAAAAACAACATGCTAACCTAATTATCAATGTACGCGATATCTGCGTTTTAAAAACAAAAATAATCGAATTACATAAAAGCTTTTAAGCTATCAAAACTGGACATCTGGAAAATAAATTGTAATTAATTGAATGACGATGTTTAATTTCGTGCGCCTTAAAATGTATACAAGCATAATTGCTTAATATTTTTGTCAGGCGTTCACGCTTATTGTTAAAATGGATATAAAAAAAACAGTTAAGGAAGAGACTTAATGTGTAATATACAGTGTTTCTTATATATTTTATTTTTAATCAACGAAAAAGCAATAAAAGTCTATTTTTTCGTACATTTTTAACGTCACTGTTTTCGACCCGAAGGATTCTTTAGCTCGGTGAATGAATGAAATGACGTGTTTTGCTTCTGACAGGCATTTTTCTCTTGAATAGAGATATCAGTCCTTTGTTCGAGCACTACGGAGTTGTGATAAGTAGCACAGATAGGTATAGTAAAGATGGGTATGTACTCTCTCTATCTATCCTAATAACTTTGAGTTAAAAGTGTAAACTTTCAATGTAAAATAACGTTAGAGAATTGTACTTCCAAGAATAGAATACAACGGAATGTACTTTTTGCTCTTCCGTGTCAATCGATGTCACTTGTAATAAAATTTACGTTTATCCAAGTTTATACTTTGATTTGCCTAAAAAACTATCAAAAAGTGTTTTGAAGATTTTTTATTTTGATAAACAATTTGGAACATTATCTTAGAAGATTAGAAGTTAGTCGGTATTTACTAGTGGTGATCTTTTTTTAGAATCTTCTATATCTTGTTCTGACATTTGGCACCATGTCTTCAAATAAAAAGTTTAGTGAATGTACTCTTTTATACAATACTTCACACAAGAATATGAATAGGTACGGTTTTTTACTTCGTTTTGAAATTGACGTCGTAATAAAACTATTAATGATGACTTTTTATTTAAATGCCAAGTCATGAAAGCATCACTACTTAAGTAGAGATTATTATCATTATTGTATTCTAGAGCGAGACTTGTTCTTGATATTTCATTGAATAGCGCAATGCAATTTCTGATAACAGCAACCAGTATTATTTATATCATCTACTTCAGAATATAATATTGTCATGTATTGGTGTTATCTTTGGTACTTTATCATATTACAATTAAAATATGTTTTAGGGCTTTTAGGTAGGCTTACAAATGCTTTCTCTATCTTTAAATCTCCTAAATGATTTTATTGCTTCTAGTCGGCCAAGTCCAAATTTCAACGATCATAGTTAATGATAGATTTATGTGTATTGATAATACTCCTTTTTCTAATTCTGTTTTTCCCCTTTCGTAATATCAGTGAAAGAAAAGTTTTCCCCTATATTTAAAAGTCGACAACGGCAAATATGATCGCTCAGCAAGCGAAGAAGAAAAGTATTAAAAATATTTCTATTTTCACAGGAGAACCAATGCATGAGGATCAAGATTCTCGGTGACTGCTACTACTGTGTGTCTGGTTTGCCCGTGTCCAGACCCAACCATGCCTATAACTGCGTGAACATGGGCTTGCAGATGATCGATGCTATTCGGTAAGAAAATGCAATAACCATCCATTCCATATTTCCATAGATATTCAACTATTTGAAAGAAGAAACATCTAAAAAGGAAAATCATTATAATCTGTACAGTTTTTCTTGAGTTATAAGTGATGTAAGCATCCTAATTATCCCTTGTAAAAGAAGTCGTTAGTTAGTTTCTTTGTCTCGTAAGAAATTGTAATATTAGATTTCGAAGTTTAAAAAAAAATTCACCAAATATACTAGTCGTAACTTTGTAAGTAACCAAATAATATGTTATTCTACTTTTATACTTATTTAATTCTATAGGTTCGTGCGAGAAGCGACAGGTTTCAACGTAGACATGCGCATCGGCATTCACACAGGCAACGTGTTGTGCGGCGTGCTGGGCTTGCGCAAGTGGCAGTTTGACGTGTGGAGTGATGACGTCACACTCGCTAATCACATGGAGTCGGGAGGGATAGCCGGGTATAGTAACCGTCAATTTCCTTTAGCGCTGAACGAAACCTGCACAGAAGTCAAAAATAAGGTATCGAGGCAGCGGTGCGGCGCGCGGGGCGCGTGATAGTCGGGTGCGCGAGCGTTGATTGGTTGTCCCAGTCGTGTTATCTTCTCGCACCCACGACCGCGATTCTAAGGATGCGCAGCTATTCTCGTCAATCGCTTAACATTTTTGACGATTATTATATGTAGCTTGAAGCATATTGTATAGTTTCCAGACCTGAAAATGAGATAGACTGTATTAACATACTGAGGAAATGTGTTCAACTTGCGCAAGTACGTTTTGTGTATCGTTCTTTAGTTCGATATGTAAAGTAGGTTTTTAAAACGTTTGCCGAATACAAGCCAGGTTCGATATAAAATTGTGTTGTTATAAAATACAATAACATGAAAAGTTCACGCAACTTGTTTGACTTGCGAAAGTATTTTCTGATTGCAATTTTGAATATTTTTTAGTTATATGTATAGTTCTTTAAAAAAGGATGAAATGAAATTTGAGCCAGTCATCTTACAAATGCCACGTGTAAAATATATTCTTTTACTTATACTTTATTTCGAAAGAAAAATTTAACACGTATAAAATTTCGTCTTTATAATTATCTCGGATGTTCCATAAATAGATTGAAAAATACTTACGAATTTACAGACGCGTACATATAACAAAAGCTACAATGTTGCAACTAGCGGGCAAGTTTGAAGTAGAACCGGGCGATGGCGCGTCTCGTGAAGGGTACCTCGCTGACCACAAGATTGAAACATACCTTATTGTACCGCCTAAGGTAAGTTAGTATAATCCTTTAATGTTTTAAAGCATCCGAACATTCCAGAACATTCAATCATGTAAAAATATACCCATAGGTCCTATTGTTTTTGTTTTCTGAAGTATATTACATGGAACTGTTTTCAAGGAAGTAATTCCTTTATATTTTGTGAGGGCAACTGAGCAGTAAGTTTGTCTGGTGGTAAGGTGTCACCTCCACTCGAAGGTGATTTTACATTTCAATAGGTTTTTAAAACAAAATCAGCATTCGTTCTGAAAAAGTTTAGAATAACTTGTTTTGCACTTACAAAAAATGCAAAGTTTAGTATCTACTCACAGCTGATCTAATTCAGCCTAACATCATGACAATATGGTGATATACTATGACCACCTTATAAATGAAAGATTAAATAGAGAAAGAATAGATAATAGCTACGTACAGTTTATTGGATCACACCAGACAGAAGGAGAAATTAAAACACAATGTGAAGAAGTCACGGGATAAAAACTAACTTTGCGAGTTAAAACTAAGGCGCGCGTCTAATTAATATCATATCAAATAAATGTATAATACGATGTATACATATAGTAGTGTATATTCCGTATATAAAACAAATAAAATTAAATGAAATAGATATACGTATATATATTATTAAATAAAAGTGTATGTGTGTGTGTGTTCCCCACAACACTAAGTACTATCTCCAAAAAATGAAAGCCTCTCTCTTCTCATCACACCTCTTCTAAAAACGACGATAACATATTCTCTAAATTATAAAATCTGCTTGTTTATTTCCCTTCTCATACAATCATTTAATTATAAGCTCCAATTTCTCTTTTCCTCCCGTATCACTCCACGAAGCGATATAATATTACATTCGGCTTCATAATGTTGATTCCACTTTAACATAGCTAATTTACATAAGCTCATACGTCAAATCACATTGGTAATTAATTATTCTGTAACACGTTGTGCTGTTAATAATGAATTTATTATAATTATGTTAGCATATTACATCAGCTTATTGAGATGTGTTTACTGAAACCAGATTGCAGAAATATCAATATTAGTTAATATTTCATACTTGGTATGATTTGCCTTTGTTCTTGATATGGAATTCGTATGTTTGATTGTCTACTTTAAAAGTTCTTAACGGCTTTGAAGCTTATAGGTACCAAAAGTTTGGTTAGATCTTAGTCTTATTTAGGAGTCTTAAGAGTCGGGTAAATCGATGACTTCTAGGCAAACACGCTTCAAAGTAAGCAGTGACGTCGCTAACCATAAGAAGACCAATGATTAAGTGTAAACCAATGCTTATATAAAGACGAGGCTGTTCGCGAAAACTTTCAACTCGGGGTTAAAATAAGGTATGCAAGAGATCAGGCGCGCGGAGCCAATTATTGTGCAGCACTATTCCGCTTATTTTCTTTAATTTGGAAGCTGAGCTCACTTATTCCCCTAGATTCCGCAAATTGGTCTTGCCTTAAAATATAATTAGAAATATCGAATTGGGCAATTTTTTGTTCGAGTTTCTGATCTAGAGCGTAGTAGAAACTTAAAAAAAATTTAATCTATATAAAAGAATAAATAGCCTAAACTCTTAAAGAGGCAAATACTAGATATATTAATTAAGGAATCTTAAAGTGTTATTATTTCAACATCTATCATCCCACACAATGCACTGGCGAATTACAGCGAGCACTAAACCTATTGTTTTGAAGATCATTAATCAACTCCACGTCTACAGCGGAATTCTGTTTGAGAGCTTGATCACCTATGGAACTGTAGAATTCATTTAGGAGATAATCCTTACTGGTTTTTATGTAATAAATACTACGCAGAGAATTTATTTACCTATGTCTTTGGTATGGAGAATATGGAAGATAAGACGAAAGGAAAGAAGACGACTTGCAACATATATCAATTGAATTGAATACTTATTGACTTAATAATTTGAGACATGATATCCACGCCGAGGAGAATTTGTGTTGTGGCAACGCGATAACAGATAAATTACGTAGACATTCTTTCCTTTTATAAATAATAATGTTTTACCCATTGTTTTTATGTTTTATTTTATATAATACATATATGGAAATACAACCACCAGTGTCTAGAAAATTAGTTTCCTAGTGTGGAGTTCGAAAAATCTTGCCACAAAAGAAAGTTAATACTTTTAAATATAACTTTCAACTCCACGTCCCCATCACGGCACACTTGAAATTATTATTATAATATCGTAATGTAGGTATTTACCGAATAATTTTGACGCGTAAGTTTAATTTGCCTTGGTTAGTACTTTATGCTATTGTTTAAATATCATTAATCTTCAGTGTAATACTGTTCGTTTGAAGCACTGAGCTTACATATGGAATTGTTTGAGGAATTAAAGTGTATTAGGAGCTGATAAGTAGGTTTCTGATGATATGACAGTCTATATTGTTACGTGAACTGTGACGTCACGCAACAGTAAAATGTTTTACACCCTTTGTTATATTTAGCATGTAAATATTTTTTATCAAAGATGTTCTTGTTTGTAGTTTCAAAGTAGGATTAGTTAACGCAGTTGAATTCGAAATAAATTGCATTAAAATCGACAAATCGTTTCTATCATTTTTGACTTTTAAAGTCGAATCTGCTTCGTCATAAAAAGCATTGTTCTTTATTAGTGGACTGAAATAAACTGATTTTTAATTATGCTATTTAATCGAAAGGGACCACATAGGCATTAAGTACGTTATTGTAAAATTTAACACCAACATAATACTAAAGTACAATTTTAATAAGTACAGAAAATTAGTTAATAATTGATATAATTTACATTTGGCTCATTCCATTTTGTTTGTTTATTCTACTCTCATGTCAAACAGCCAAAGTAGTAAAGTACTAATATTTAAAGAGGTAGCTACTATTGTCATTTTTCCTATTCCCAGGACATTCATATAAAAGCTAGTAGCAATTTGTGACTCAAGCGAACAAATGCAAATTTTATGTTTAATATTTCACTGAAGTTAGCTTCTTTGCTGAACAAATTGGTGATTTTAAAATTTAAACCTTAAGTAAAGCATGAACGTGAATATTGTTTAATTCCCTCGTGTTTATTTTCATACAGATTGCATTTTTCCAGTGAATTGCATTTTTCATACGTCTTCATCTATTGGTTACACTATTTGTTTTGACTATTATAGAAGTATCAACTGTTGATTTATAATGTTATTGTAATTTTAGAATTTTAATCAAGCAACCATTTTGCCAATAACTTCTTGATTTTTTGTATGCTTTAATTTGCTTTTGTCGATGTCCGAAAAGCTTTATTGATATATCATTTTATCGGTGAAGCTTTTAAAGCAATTATTATTACAACTATACTTTGTTAAATTTTTGGGTATATGTAATAAAGTGGACAATTTCTTAATACTGTTTGTATATTTCATATATGGGCATATACGTAAATAAAGCTTTAATTATAAAGGTAAGTTAAATTACGTATGCAACAGTATTATCATAGACCAATAAATACAATGTATCGGTTCGAAATTGCTTGCTCAATCAACCGTCTGATCACATCGTGTGTGGACATTGCAAATTTCTTGACCTATACTCGATTGACCTCTGACAGATTCGATCCGATGTCATAAAGCTCAATACGGTTATGAAGCCAGTGACATGGGTAATAGAGATATAGTAAATCGGATATTGCTACGAAATTGTATAATATTGTTGACGAGTTTTTATTGCTAGGTATAGTAGTGTGTGTTGTATAATTATACTTTAAAAGTGTATATTGGTCAATTAATTTGTATAAAATCTATCATTTTTATCAAAATCCTTTCATTATTCATCTATCGAGATTAGAAAGATGCGTGAAGAAGGTAGGAAGGGAAAAGAAAATCTTGATAAAGAAGAAAAAATATTTTTAAATGCTTTGGCCTTTATTTTTATAACCAGATAAACCTATAATATGTGGAGAGCCATATGAGGAATAAAAAGTAATAATATTTTTTGCGTAATGTTTAGTGTGAATTTGTTGTTTGGACCTGTTAATTTAATTTAAAATAAACTACTGTAACGCTTCGAGAATCATGCCTAACTATTTTGTCATTCAGTAACGTATCCTGATTGAAAGCATATTTGTCTTTCAAAATAACAAACTGATATATTAAAAGTAAATGAAATCCAAGCATAACGTGTTTCATGATTCCCATGAACACACAATTTGTTAGTCAAACACTGTTTATTCATAACCGACACTGACGGTTGACAAAGCATCTTTGGTCTTTGTGACGCTGGGAAGCAAACTAATGAGGTCATTTTACATAGTTTGTTCCTGTTTGGGCATATGAATTTTCAAAAATTTAAGGTTGTTGCTATAATGGCTGAGCTGTAATGGAAGTCGGACTATTATTATCTATGCTTGGTTCTCTTGCCGCTCTTTTTCTCTTATTTTGACTGGGAGATATTGTGACTATACATTATAAACCCTTTCTGTCCAAAGTAACGGAAGATATAGTAACATTTGATTTTACAATTTTTCAATGGCCAGCAATGTTTTTGCGTAGCTTTAAGCGATAGTCTTTTGGAGGTTATTATTTATCATCAGATTATATTAATAATACGAGAAACGAAAATTTAATGAACATTTTCGTCCAGATATTGGTCTGAACCGAAATGAATAATCGACTGTTGGATAAAAATCTTAATTAAAACACTGGTTGGGTAAAAATCTGAATCTTTTAATGCGAAGGCAAAGGTTAATTTATTGGATCTCTTGTGATTATTAACTTTTGAGTAAACTTTGAACGTCTCTTTGAAGGTGGCTTCGAGTTTTTGCCTCTAATTAAACTTGGCTTTACTTTGGAAGCAAAAATAATGCGGCTTAGGTTTATTTATTGTAATCCAACATCAAAGGATTTAGAAGTTTCAGTTAATCAGTGGCTTTTCTTTTTAATTTTTACCTGAGCCGTAGACTTTTAAATAGATTTTTATCGAACCTAAAAAAATGTAATAAATTTGTCTAGGCATTAGTGTGTGCAATTAAAAACGCTAAAAAGAATTAAGACCTTATTGAGCAACTTAAACAAAATCAACTTAAAAAAAGCAAAATGGAAAGAAATTTTGCAAATAAGTCATACTTTCAATAAATAACTTTATGGATAGTTGAAAAAAATATAAAGAACACATGCACACACCAATTTTTGCAGGTAATAAAATTAAAATTTGAACACAACAAATTCCAGAAGCCATCAGAAAACGGTCGTCTATCCGTGTGTACGATAGACCGAAAAGCCAGTATCGTATCGTCTATATACCAGGACGTGTCTCCTACGAAAAGAGAAAATATCAGCCCGGCGCCATCTCAACATAGCTTCAACGAGCCAGAACCACCCAAAGTCACGAGAGCCGAGTCTATGAGGAATCCTGGTAGGATTATTATTGATTTAAGAATAAACGCCGATGTTTTGATAATAATGACTAACATAAGCAATGAATGAAATGAAGTGGGTCTTCAGTAGTGTTAAAAAAATAACATTTTTAATGCCACGCCTATTTTAGTAACGAAATATTTGGAAAATATTTTTGATTTAAGTAATGGCATGTATTGTCTATTAAGCTTTTAAAAAAATCTTCAATATGATGATATATTTTAATAGTAATCATAGCATATCATGTAAACGATTTCAGATCTACACAGAAGAGCGTCAGTGAAAGTGGTGGCTTTTGAAAACAATAACCAAACCGGTGACAGTATCGGTAACGGAACAGTAGTCTCTAAGCCTAAGAGTCGCAGTGGATCGATTATAGGAGCTATCAGCCCTATCATGGGAACCGGTGAGTTTAATAACGCTTAAAATGTTAGAAAGAAAATTAAAGCTAGAGAAATATATTGTTATAACTGGCAGTTTAATATTAAACTTTTTAGTAATTAAATCTTACTGATTTGTTGGGAAATTAACTTTATTGATTAATGCTTTTCCTTAACGTTCAAACCTAACAGATACTTTACTATTTTAGATGATTCATCTGAAACCTAAAATAGACGCTTTGCTATAATCGAAATAATTTTATGTAGAGATACAAAAATACCTTAATATTTTCACGATTAACCTAACATTACAGTTTCAATAGCAATTTGAAATAGATATTTTTAGATGAAACTTAACATTGTAGATAGATCATCCGAAACACCGACACCGCAGCGGGAGCACTCTGCGCCGATATTTTCTAGAATGCTAAGCACCATTTCTATGGACTCCACGAGTTAGTCTGTGTGTGCTTTGTGATATTATCTGTGGCTAAACACATTGGGATGAACATTATAATAACGACATAATTGGGCTGAATTAAAATGGACTAAAGATAGTAATTGTTATTACAACAGTGTTCCCTTCACTAGACCTATGACGTATATGACGTAGATTTCCTTGAACGGCTTGTACTTGAGGGTGGCTATGTAGTTATCCTGGCATAGTATGATATATCAATATCTCCATTTCAAAGTCAAAATCAAAGTCAAAAGTATCTTTATTCAATTAGGCTACATAAAGTAACACTCTTGAATCGTCATTTTATTACAAAACATTTACAACTGGTTCGGAAGGCAGTTTCTACAGAGAAGAACCGGCAATAAACTCTGATTTAAAAATAAGAACATACAATTGTAAATATAAACAAAAACTCGACTATTATAATATTTATACATGAAAATTTTATTATCTGTTTTGGTAACATTAAAGGTGTAATTTTAAAAAGTTCAAGTAACCAATGGGATTTAGCTGGTCGATATGCGTTTGGCTGTTCTGTATTTGTATAAAAATTGTTTTGTAAACTAAGTAATATAATTGAGCCTATATGATTTTTTTAGTCCATTTTATTGCAGCATCATGTTAAATATCACACCAGGTAGGCTTCAGGGTTGCATGTCATTTTTTGAATTTGTATTATGGGAATTTGTTTTTCTTCCGTTAAAGAATTTTAAATTTTATGTTTTTAAGTTTTGGGTGGAGATGGAAATTTATCCTGGTTGCGTTTTCTCTTTTTGTTTGGTCAAAAAATATAATAGAATATAATACCGGTACTGTTCATTCGTTTGGGCAAACATGGGCATGTATTCCTGGATAATCATACATTATATTTTGTTGGTTAAGTTGGAAAAGTATCCATTTAATTAATAACTGTTTTAAGACTTCTGAAGTATTGTTTTCAGCTACCCCAGGAGTACCGAGCAGATCCCGACCGTCTAGTAAAATGACGAAATACGTGGAATGTTGGGGCGCTGACAAGCCCTTTGCTAACATAACTGATTCCACTTTAGCTAAAAACATCGGAATATCGGTAGGTTGTTATTGTTTTTTTTTATTATTAAGTATGCCACCTGATGCAAAGCTAAGATTATCAGCGATTTCTGACGAGATTAAATTGTTTTAAGTGACTAGTAAGGAAATACTACTGCAATCACTAGAGTTGATCCAAGATCAAGAGGCAGATCAGATCAGAGTTGAGGCAAAATTTATTTGTATTACTATACGTCTTAATTAGCCAATGTTTCTTTACCAATTTTATAAATGCATGTGACTATTTCATGCTTAATAGTAAATTTAAAAAATTAATTGAATTAAATGTTACACGAAGTATAAAAAAAGAGATCTTTTTGCTAGCTTTGATATATAACTATTGTACTATGGTTTAATGTATTTCAGAGTCTCGCAATGATAGAACAAAATCTACTTCCTCAAAGAACGTGCTGTGATTGCAGGTACTTGTTTTATAATGGGGTATCTTTACTACAGATATGTTATTTCGTCTGTCTTTCTATTAACCTAAGTTCATTACTTCAGGATTTCCTTTAGATTAAGTTATTTAATTAAACTGTAAATAAGATAATGTAACACTTTGACGACCGATTGGTGCAGCAGTAACTTCATCTTCTGCTAAGGTTTGTTGGTTCGATTCCCAAGCTGGAAAAATATA
>JADANM010005075.1:862484-874587 GCA_026213755.1 Eurema hecabe | reverse complement strand
CGCGAGTAAAACCGCGACAAGTGAGAATAGAAATCTTAATTTAATATTTTTTGGGGATGAATAATATGTACGAGTAAATTACACTGACAAATAATGTACCAGGTTTTTTCTTGCAAGAATTTTTAAAAGATGTTGAGTGCTTCATTTCAAGTCAGTGATTCATTCCTAAAATGTCACAAACTGTGAAAATATTTGTAGTTGGATCAATTTTTAATAAAATATTTGTTCCGAAAAATAAATTATTTTGCAGACACAACAGTCTTCTTTATTAATATTATGTTCGCGTGTACGACAACTTGTATCTACAGAAACGCTAAAATAAAAACGATGTTTTTTCATACAAATCAATAAATAAACAACGCAGTGTTCCCTCGTACATTACAACATGTATAAAATTTCCTCAAAACCGTATTGAAATCGATATAATAAATTCGACATTTCGATTCTCCACACATACATACTTCGACACGCGTCATCGATTACATTTATATACAAAAGGTAAGGCACAAAATCGTCGATTTCTTTAATATATTACTCAATAAAATTTAAGCCTTAACGTCAGCAAAACAGGATATAAAATAGCTTGAATATATTTTTAACTGCAAATTAAGTATGTTCAGAACTATATTTATTGCCCCTTATAACCGTATAGAGATCAGCACTCAAATGTAAGTTATATTATTTTATAAAAACGAAATCGTATGAATACATTTTTTGTGTCATTAAACGTTTAAGGTTAACCGGTGATTTAAGGCTCATTGCTTTATATAGAGATATTATGTCCCCCAGAACTAAAATACGGGCATAAATATATAAATAAATTCAGGACACATTTCAATACACGTCGCGACATCTAGTCCCACGCTAAGTAAAGCTTGTGTTATGACAACTGGATTAAAGAAGAACCTACTTTTCTTTTGTAAGAACAAACCTATATTAAATTAAATATTATCTTCTAATATAATATGACTATTATTGTAGTCTAATCTAAATAAATTCCAATCTAAACATTCTACAAAACTGGATCATGAATTAGCAGCAGATCTATTTTTAAAACAAAAGCGCTTTAAAATGTCCCAGTTAATTCGCTCCACTTAACGTGACATAGCTTCTCACTTACGGAACACTTATTTTTGCTCATTAGTATTAGTAATAGTTACCTTAGGATATACCTACAGTGCTAAGAAGGCAATTCTTAAACATATTATACTCTTTAAACTGAATAATCTGATCAACATAGAAAATTGTTTGCATTTTAAAAGTTAAGAAAGGAGGAGCTTTAAACTTCGAGGATGAAAACTACCTATATCTGCTTCCATTGAGCTTTGTTCAAACGCGCAATTCTGGTCCAGAATAGCCTTGGCGAAGAGAGTGTTCACACACCTTTGAGAGTGTTTTTGGGCGGCGAAGTCCACTTTCCATCAGGCTCGCCTGCTCGTTTGCCCCTAATGTTATAAAAAAATACATACAAATATATTGTATTATGCAAAGAGACATATGGGTAACTCACACACACACACACACACACACACACTTTCACTCAATAATCCTTTTTGATTTTCTGGTTTTTATATAGCCTATGACACTCAGCAATAATGTGGCTTTCTATTGGTGAAATAATTTTTAAAATCGATTCAGTAGATACCGAGATTACCCCTTACAATTTAACAAGCACAAACTTTACCTCTTTATAATATAAGTATAGATAATGTTAGGTTAATTTGTTTGTAAAGCTAAAATCACCGTATTAATCTAATTATGGAAGAGAATAGGACACAGGGTATTCTAGTGTCGTGCCTAGAAATCCTCGTAGTACTTATGTGGTTATTGAATAAATAATATTATTTACTAGCTGTCCGCCGTGCTCCTTAGGCTTTCATATAAACTTTGACCCCTCTTCTTCCCTTATAACCTTTTTTTCCAGTTTAATAGTAGCCTTTGTCGATTGATTGCTTAGCTACGGCGCGAAGGAAGGACAAACATACAAACAAATTCACTTTCACATTTATAATGTTAGTATGGATTATTATTATTTATCAACTCCGTGCAATAAATAATCCAATTTGTATTGGAATCCAATACTTGTGCCTATACAGTCATTAGGTACCGGTTGAGTACAGCGTTTCGGGCTGACGTCGGCTGTCATTAAGCGGTCATTACATTTTGTGAACGAATTTCACTTACCTTTATAATTTTGATGCGATTTCAAAACGTGACTTCGACACCTACCGATTTGGTTTTACGTGTTACGAGTTTATACAGAGTGAAGAAAAACTATTTAGTTTATAATCTATATGTTAAAATATCGACCCGTCCCGGTTTCGCTCTCATGTACTATAATGTAAGCTATCCTATATTTTAAGTTGCATCAAACCGCACACAGTGTGCAAATTGAATTTAAAATAATAATAATAAATAAATAAATATTTTCAGGACATTTATACACAGCGCCATCTAGTTCCAAGCTAAGCTGAAGCTTGTGTTATGGCAACTAGATAACGGAATACATTACATATACATACTTTTCTTTTGTAAATACATACATACAATACATAGCAACACCCAGACCCCAGAAAAATACAAATTTAAATTATTAATTTTTCGTTATAATCGGTTCGGTAGTTTAGGAGTTAATCGCGGATAAACAACGTGACAGAACAGATCGAAGAACATATAGTCTTCACTACACAGTATACCAATAAAACAAAGTCGCTTTTACTGTTCCTATATCCCTATGTATGCTTTAATCTTTAAAATTACGCAACGGTTTCTCATGCGGTTTTTTTAATAGATAGAATCGTTCAAGAGAAAAATTTATATGATATACATTACATCTGACGTTTATATTAGTTTTTTTGTAAAAATGAGTCCATAAATGTGTATCGAAGTGCACAACGAGATAACTGCGTAACCTTTCTCTATAACATAACTATGGTAAATAAAAAATGTTATTATAATAATATTAAAGTATCTACTTAATGTCAAACAAAGCCTCTACAAAAATGGACTCGAACAAAATATTTTTATAGTCTATAAGCATAAAAGTACTTCCATAATTATTTACGTCAAATACTTAAACTAAAATAAATTCTTTTAATCATGACTAAACTGACTAATGACATGAATTAGGTGAGAATTTCGTGTTTTAATAGCTTTAAAACATATCATAATAAATACGTAAGGTCCATCGTCATAAAAAGACACGTATAATTAATTATTTCCGCGTTTTACCTCCCAAATATTTCATAAACAACTTGTAAAAATTTAATAACATAAATTTTATTATAACAGAAGACTCGATTACTATTCATAGCCATAGAATAATAACACCTAGAACAGCAGTATGAGCTCGAAAAGTGAAGACATACCAAAGTAGACAATTTTGTCTACCTTACATAGATCGCAGTGCATCGTATCAAAATTCTTAGATTTCAATTTTTCCACATTTATAGGTTTATATATTTATACTTTTTTATAGCAGCGAAATTATCAGTGGACTTGTTTGCGACTTTTCGTCTATACTAATATTATAAAGAATTAAAGTTTGTGTGTTTGTTAAATTGTAAGGGGTAATCTCGGGATCTACTGAACCGATTTTCAAAATTCTTTCACGAATAGAAAGACTTATTATTGCTGAGTAACATAGGCTGTATAAAAAACCGAAAAGGATAATTAACATTATGCCCAACGAAGTGGACATGGGTCAGCTAGTATAGAGTATAAGAACGTGCTGTTAACACCTTCATATAAACAGTTTTGGCTTCACTTACGGCGGACCGATTATTAAGGGACTATCAGTCTACGCGTTATACGTCTATGTTCATAGCAATAAAAATAATAAAGCGTATTACGAAATGTCGCGTGGGACGCTCATCAAGGCTCATTAGTGATAATATCGATTTTGGGCGAAAATCGATTAAATGTATGATCGATGAAAGTTCCGATTATCGATACATTATATCGATACTTTGGGCTATGTTTATGCACGGGTACTTAATTTATGGGTTGCGTGTTTTAAAGGGTAATTTTGGTGAATTGATTACTGGTTGAACTGTGGTACATCATACTTGTACTAATGTTATTAGAATGGTTGTTACATAATTTTAATAAAGAAATCGTTTTAATCTATAAATACTTTAGTGTAACATTGATGATTCTAAATTGGAGTACAATTTTATTGTCTGTGTGTGTGTGTTTGTAGGTCTAAAATTGTTTTTTGTACTTTGTGTATCGTAAGTGTGATAAATATTAATTAAATCTATACATAATAATATAATATAATAAAAACGTATAGGAGACCTTTATAGAAAACGCAATAGAACCCAAAACAATGATTTTTTGAATTTTTGTCTGTTTGGCTGTTTGTTTGTGCACGCTAACTTCAGAAACGGCTTATGCAATCTACATGGGGCTTTCAATTATATATTGTGGTAAGCTTCACTTAACATTTAGTGTCACATTTATGTCAATCGGTTGATAAATAAAAAATATTAATATGTCAATTTAAAGAATCACGTTGAACTTGCTGAACGTTTGTTGGCGCGGGTTAGGCATTTTCAAAAATGCTGCCCAAAGTAACTTTTCTACACGGGCGAAGTCGCGGGCACAGCTAGTTTAATAATATAGAAATTAATTAACATGCATTGTATTCCATGAAAAACATCAGTAGATAACTGTAACAAGTATATTGGAAAAAAAACAATTATACAGATTCATTAAATAGAACTATGAATCTGATATTAATTATGCCTATATAAATTAGTTACAACCTATAACATTTTGAAATAAACATAACCTATAAATTCAGACGCTTGCAAATCGCTCTAAAAGTGCTTTAAAACCATAAAATAGTTGCTATATGATGCTTCTTAAACCGACTTCAAAATAAGAGGAGTGTTCTCAATTCGATGTACAATAATATATGCCCTTTTTAAACGCTTTTATTTAACTTGCATTGTACGCAAGGATATAGTGGAATCTTGTGACCCCATTTTAAAGTAAATTCAACCGATTAAGCTGAAATTTTTATACTAAACTTTTTGAGATTATAACGATATTTCACCATACAGCGTAGTAAAAAGTAATCTTACGAATATTCTAAGGATCGGCCAGCCCTTTAGACTCTTTATTTATTTATTTATCCTTTATCACATATACCAAATCACAAATTACATAAAATAACAAATTTCAAGAAGTACACAGGTACAGGTAAATGGCGACCTTATCACTAGTCAGTAATTTCTGCCAGGCAATCAGAACTTGCATAAAGCTTTAGTTCATACCAAGGTCAATACTACAACTAACACAAAACATTATCAATACGATCCTATTCAGTCCCACTATAAATTACTGGAACCAAAACATATATAATCCTCGTCGTATCATCGCGATCGTATGCTATCTGCTTGGTAACTGTTAATTTAATGGCGCAGTAATGCCTTCCGTTTTGTGTGTGATAAATCGAAGGGTTCGTACATGATTTGCTATGTTATTGAAATAAAGTTTTGCTATAGATAAAGAGATTCTAGTTAGAGACAGTCATAAATTCGACTGAATAAAAATGCTTGTTTAGCAAAGTTGTTTGTAACAAGATTCTAAGAGCGTTAAGGAGTTGAATTTTTGTCAGTTTAAGAGCTTAGCTAAATTTTAAACAGAGCGTTATATTTCAAGGGTTTTTAGTTTAAAGGTTCATTCGTCGTTGTGTGGCGTGAATGATCTTCACTATTTACTAATTTAAGTCGACTACCGTTTTGGCATTTTTTATGGGGAAATCCTCATACAATACCCAGGGACCTGGGGAAAGAAGTATGGGTTATGTCGGTCTTTTACTGACCAAATCCCAACTTCTCCGAAGAGCGAAGAAAAGAAGGAGAAAGGAAGAGTCAGAAAGTGTAAGTACCCTTTAAATAAGTTCTTACACTTGTGTATGTTTGTATAATAAGTTGATAGGTTTTATATAAATATAAAAGAAGCTATATAGTTAGGAGGCATCCTAATAAACAGCATTTTACGCAAACCCGTTGCGTAGTTTTGAAGAACTATACATACATAGGAACAGACGCGAAAAGTGACTTGGTTTTATACAATCTATTGGAGAGGAATTCTAATGACAGAATCGTTACACAGTTGTTATACCTACTTAATTAATTAGTGTATTAAAAAGTAAATATTGACTTAATAAATTCTACATTTTATGACTTTTTATAATCCAAATTAAAGAACCCGCTCATTAGTGATGATTTTTATCAGAAAAGTGTTACTTTCATGAATATTAAGACCCTACCTACTGATATAATAAATGTGAAAGTCAGTTTATCTATCCGTGTGTTTCCCTTGCTAACAAAATAAGATCGATTTTAATGAAAAATGTTATAGAGATAGATCATACGTTGACTGGTAAATATTTACAGCTTGCATAAGACATAAGAATACCTACGTGAATTTTAAGAAATAAAAATATGATTATTTGTCAATCATTTATATTTAAGACACTATTGTCAACGAAAAGTAAAATATCCCATACTTACCGCAAAACCCGGGTAATACCCACACAATTTTCGTTCCAGCGTCATTACCGGGTTAAAAAATTTCGTATAATTATCTAAAATCTTGCGTGGCAAATCTATTTAGTGCTATTTGCGTGAGAACACCCAACATACTAACACAATATATTATCAAACGTTTATACTATTTGTAGGATAGGTACAGTTTCACATGCAAGCGAAACCACAGGAAAGCTATTGTATTAAAAGATTTACTATTTAATTACCTTTGCAAAGAGCTGACGTAACTAGATCAAGAGGCATTATAATTAATTACCTTCTAATATATAAATTAATTTTCTACTCTCATTCATCATTATATGGAGCGTTACGGAAGCTCTTAATATACATTTAATGACACTATCATTAATCAATGTTGTTTATTAATTTTTTAATGATTTTTATATTGAATATTGTTTTGGAAATAGTTATGTAATAATGATTACTTTGCGGCAATAAAAGACGAGTAAAATAGGGTACTTTATTAATAATGTTTCAGAACTTTTAGATCCCAATATATATGGTGTATTCTTCATTACATGTATAATAAAATAAATAAAATCTAGGTAAACATTATAACTAAAATCTTTGTTATTTCTGACAAATCACAGGAGAAACTTGGTGAAAGAGGGTGTATGTGGTTTTGGTTGGTATTCTATTTGGCTTGGTAAAGAATACTGCGCGGATCTGGTTTCAATGGTTTAATTGGTACGATAAAATGGTAGTGTACGCGCCGTACAGTGGTTGGTCGCATACTGGTTAAACTTACAATAACTTAACCTATTCCTTATGTAAAATACAGACTAAGCGGAAACTGTTCGATGCAATGCATTTCGCATTACATTGAACACTTGGCTTAAAGTAAACCTACTTTGAATTCTTGATACAGCTCGGTGGTTGATCTTTAGTCTTCAGTCGATGTGAAAAATTACAAGTACAAAATTAAATATATTATTATTAAATATTATAATTATTTTATACTAAAACATACTAAATGGATTTCGCTGATATTAAGCAGGCAGGTAGATCAAACACAGGATACTATTTAACATATACCAGTTTTTTTTATCCTATATAGGCTTGCGCTTGACGTGTCGCCTGGTGATAAGCGACGTCGTGGTCTACAGTGGAGGGCGCTTGCTTAGAAACCTTTTTCGAAACTCGACCCATGAACACTGGATTTAATTCTCTTGCTATGCGCAGATAGTCTAAGAAAATAGAGCTTAAAAACAATTTGTTTTTTTTATCACTAGTTCTCGTAGATTAATTTATTTATAAGACTTTCACTCTTCGTTTACGGATCTTTCAAAGTATATTATGTCAAAAATTCAAGATTTTATCTGAAATTCGTATTTAAAGCTATTTCTTGGACTTAATGAATAAAAGTGGATATGAAGCGTTTCGTTCAGTTCTTTGGTATTGAAATTGCCTCGCGAACGGATAACACGCGGGTAAAACCGCGAGACACGTCTAGTCTTAAAAAACATCAGACTTATCGAAAAGCCCTGTGGCTTAAAGACTTCCCAACAACCAACAAATCTTATCATCGGACATAAGACAGGTCCTTTACGATATAAAATACTAATTATGCTTACGATAAAACGATTCAGATCTCACCAAGTATAATTTAACATATTTTTATGTCTCCGTTAAGTTAGTGGTAAGATTTTTATGGTACTTAATTTGAACATTACAAGATATATCGATGCCTTAATGTTAACATGTAGACCAACGCGTTTCACGTATGACCCAATTTATAAGCTGATTTCTGTATATTTTTGAAGATTTCTTTTGAGCATTGTTAGTTGTGTTTACTTTGGATTTAAAGCGATTTTAGGTCTTAATGCGATACTTTAAATTAATTTTTTTACAATCATTACTAATTGCTGGTTATTCGTAAGACAAAGCTATTGAGAAAAGGCGGATTTAAAAAAATATAACATTATTTCATCAAATATAGTACGGTCAATTTACTATTAACTATTGGGTTTACTAGTATGTTGTAAAATATCTTTTTACTTTGAATTACTTAAATAAAGCTCTTCTCTATTAATTTTTTTGAGTATTTTCTGTAAACGATAGGGCATTGCATAAATAGTAGTCTGCCATTTAATAAGTAGTGTCTAAATTAAAGACAACACGAGTTTCGAAGATACTGCTAAATATTTAATATAACGGTCTTATTTGTAAATCGCTTCAAGTTATAACTTAAGCACGTGTCAAAATGTATAAAATTTTATGAGAGTACGCATGAAAATCGAAACGGTTATCAGTAAAAGTAAGTGTTATTGCTTAATTTGTACATAATCGTATCACCCTTTGATTTCGTCCGAAAATGCGATATTCACGATTTGGCCATACATTGACTTTGCAAGCGTTTATATTATTATTTCTTTGAAACCATCATATTTTTCCCGAAGAGTTCTCTTGAGTTTTTTGCAAATATAACATTTTTTTATGGTTATTCTACCACCTCGAAACAATTAAATTATTGAATATTTTTTTATTTGGTAGTTGTAAAATTTATGTACATACGCCATGTTGGTTTCCCTTCAAATAAATAAATGAAAATAAATAAATAAATTAACACCTCGTGAATGCGTTGCCGACTTATAAAGGGCTAATGTAAAAATACAATCGTTATAGATAATAAAAATATAATCGTTGTACGGTGGTAACTTAAAATGTAAGCCATAAAAAATAAATTTTAAACACTTTTTTTTTCTTCTAAGTGATTTAGTTTGAAACTAAATAATTTAATAACAAAAGAAATGCTCAATAAATATCGTTATGCTAAACTTGATGGTTTTGCGTAAATATTCATTTTTTTTACTTACAAAATTTAAATTACAAATCATTTCAAACAAACGCAAATATAAATAAAATTTTCTCTTAACTAACTTCATACAAACCGTTCTACACAAAAAAATAAATTCCCAATATATCATTTTCACATAATAAATTCTATCGGTTTCATTAACCTCATCGTTTTCAATTATTTTGCTAATTTATTATACATCGAAATAGAGACGTTTAAAAGCTAGATTATTTATTACTTCGTAATGTTTCTTATTTTTAATTTCATTCAATGAGCACAGCCTACGGCGATCGGAGATTATATCGACTATCGAACCAACTAGATTGTTTAACATTAATTTAGAATTCAATATCTCAATTATTAAAGATAGAATTTCTATATTGATTATTTTTTCTGACTTTATAACACACTAGCCATAAGGTTTTCCTCGCTCATTTTTAGTTACCCTTATTTACTCGTAAATCCATACTGATATTATAAATGAGAAAGTGTGACTGTATGTTTGTCTTTTTTTCACGGCAAAACGGTTGGACCGATTTAGTTGAAATTTGGTATGTAGATAGATGATAACCTGTGTTAAAATTTAAAACAGGATACTTTTTATCCCGGTATTGCTTCGGGACCGGGAACTACGCGGGTAAAACCTCGGGGAGCGGCTAGTACTATAATATAATATATTATAGTTAAGAATAATAACGATAGTAATTGACGATCTAATTATGAATCAAGTACACAATACTAGTCTCAATCTCAATTCCAATAAAGTTAAAACGCCAAGCTAACCTCAACAGGTCAATCTTTATTAGTTAATTTTACTTTTTTTCTTATACTTTATATTCCAGTATTGGCATTTAACTGAAGCCATATCAACTCGTGTCATTACGATAAATAAAGAAAAGTATAAAACATCCTATCTTATATATATCATATTCTTACAAACGCGTAAGTTTGTGAGAATTTATTTAAGTGTGTTTATTGGGCAAAAACTACTAAATAGATTTAGCAGATTTTATTTATATACGGGTAGATTGGACGCTTAATTATCACCCGGTACTGCCCGGGAACGGAAATTACTCAAGTAAAACCACGGGACATAGCTAGTAGAAATGACCTTATCATTCACTAACCCGTTAATTCGTTAATTAAGACCTATTCATTCGTAATAAAAAGTATATATGGATTACAGCGTTCGTACAGAATCAAAATGTGCCCAGTCATGCTTCTTAACAGATATAATCTCTTTATATGATCTCCTTCTAATGATATCGAAGACAATTTTACGGACAGATCGTATTATTCCATGTCATTATTGTAGATGTTAATAATAAGGGCATCTACACTTTCATTATTGTAGCAGCTTATAATTTTTATATGTTATCTGGGGCAATATGTTATCTCTTACAAAGTAACTTACGTTATTGAAGGTAAGTTTAAGTTATTAGAAAGAAATCCAAATTGTCTATGTAATGTTAAAAATTTTTGTTTGTTTTATTGTGGTTTCTAAACTAATAATAAGATTTTAAAAAGCGGCTTTAAACCGCACGAAAATTGGTAGCGTGGTTTTATATAGGACTAGCGGACCCACTCAATTGGGCATAACGTTAACAATAATTTTTTATATAGCCTATAATACTCAGCAATAATGTGGCTTTCTATTGGTTAAAGAATTTTTAAAATCGGTTCAGTAGATCCCGAGATTAACCCTTACATTTTAACAAACACACAAACTTTACTTCTTTATATTTTGGTATATTTGAATGATTAATGCTTTCATAGTGAAGGACAGAAAAAAGCGATTTTGTTTTATACAATGTAAGAGTAATGAAATTATGAATTAAAAACTTATTTACATATTTTTTTTTGTTGTAAGAGAAACTTTAATAACTCAACATTTAAACCCACGCCGTACAAAACCTAGTAACATTTTATTATTTTTAAACTCAACTAAAGTCGTAAATAATAACAGCCTTTCTGAAAACGGCGTGAAAAATATCCCAAATAACCTTCCGCGCCTCAAAAATGGAATACATTTTTCGCAAAATTAATACCGGCCATACATCAAGTGTTCTTGTTATTTCGCGTCTTATGAGGAGTTCAAAATGATTCCTTATTTACGATTACGCTCGGCATTCCATCATCGAATAATCTGTAACGATCATAAGTTATTGTAAGAGTTAAAAACATTCTTAAATGTATAAATAATTTATATATTACACGCATATATTATGCATAATATATGCGTGTAATCGACTCTTTGAATCGATTTTTTTGTAAGAAAATTGACATTACATAATCATAAAGATTTGACGGACAGAAATTGACCTACGAATCCGATCCTATTTTTCTTTATGTATGTTTGTATGATACTTTACGGACTTTGTATATTCCATGGAAGCTAAGCTACTAACGCCATTATTATGAAATAGTTATACTTTTGAAAGTTTAGTATATTTAGTTTAGTATATTTTTCTTGTATAATTATTTTTATATTTACAAAACTTTTAACGAAATATGGAAAATACCCTAAACTTTATCAGAACTACAAATCAAATTTTGGTGAACACAACAAAATTATTGAAGACAATTATTATTATAAGGTACGTTTAATCATGTCGCGATACAAGTTTAATACAAAATTATTGAAACTTTGTATGACAATATATTACATACCTCATAAAGGGCAATATCTTCTCATAACGAGTTAACATATTATCAAAATTTACACCAAATTCAAGTCACCCTC
>JADANM010005075.1:823335-833987 GCA_026213755.1 Eurema hecabe | reverse complement strand
ATTTTAGCAAATTATTGTACCTAAGGGAAATGCGTCAAAACAATCATGCATAATTTTTTTTAACCAAAAAAGAAAAATACTACTTACCTGGCTCCTTATAAACAGTTTTTTACTATATTGGGGGCCTGGGTATTTTTTTTTGAAAAATATCTCATTCCTAAAAATAAATTATTATTATTTTACTTAAGGAATACTATTCATAAAGTTTTATAAATATTTCGTTTACTCCAAAACATTTATAGTTCCCGACGCGTAAAGATCGCAATGTGGATCGGAATGTTTCCTTTTGTACAAGGAAGGGAGTGGTGATAGATTTATATGGGAAATACTATCTAGGATATTATCATTTGTGAATAATTTGCGAGGCATAGAGACGATTTAGGGTGGCTTAAGTAACGGTTAAGAGGTAGGAGGTAAATAAGATAGGTGTCTCCCAAGGATCATTATTGGGTCACGTACTTTACCTATAATATTAAAATGATTTTTCAATTGTCTTGCTAAAATTACTTAATAAATTCACCAGGATCTTAGTTTTTGTATTGACATTAACAGTCAGACAAATTTCCTGCTCAGATGCTCGCTGTAACACGAAAATGTGATTCATGACGGTATCAGTGTCTAAAAGCTATCGACGCAATGGTCAAATAAACTACGATTAATAATGTAACCTGCCCTTTTTAATCGATATAGCATATAATCTAAAAATACAATACTAACTTTTAATTAATAGGAGTTAAACGGTCTATCGCTTAAACATACCATAAAAGTATTAACAATACTAAGTCCATAAAAAAATGCGCATCTTTACAATAAACGCAATATAAATTATGAGAATTGCTGATAAAAATTACGATAGAATCGTTATCTGTGAAATCTTGTAATTTATAACGTGCGATTACAATCAATTTCGCTATCCATACTTCTATTCGCTTATTATCTAGAGATCTAAGCATTTATAGTATTCCAGTATTCGCTTCGAAGCGTTGGGTTCCTTTAAAATCATTCGTTGAATGCTAAATATTGCTATTTAACTGACAATTAAGCAGAGCACTGTTTGTGCGCGGCTAATGTATGGAGTGCTTGACGCTTGCACTATTTTAATTACTAAGACTTTGTTTTATTCGCTTATGGCTTCGCTCGCATATATTTTACATGTATTATACATATAAATCTTACTCTTGAATCACTCTCGGCCAAATACTCATACGCTAATTAAATTTAAGCTCGCCTTAAGACTCGTAATTTTGACAGAATTGTATGGCGAACTGACTAATTGGACCGGTTTAAGATGAACTTAAATTTAAGTTGCGTTTCAGTATTCCGGCATATATGTATTTAAAAAAAATCGGGTGGGGCAGTGCCGGGGCACACGGCCGTTGGTTTTAACGTAAACGTCGATGTTAGCGAATCGCTTTTAAAGTAAAAGATTGAATTGAAAATAAGATTGACGCTCATTTAACAGCGAGCTGACTATATAAGTGAAATATTCACAACATATTTTTGTGTCTGAGAGTAATAGTTTTTTGATTATTAAGGTACGATATATTTTTGAAACCTGGTACCCGTATGTTTCGGTGCGATTTTAAAGACGTTTCACGTCAAAATGGGAATCGGTTGCGTAGTCTTAAAGATTTAAGCATGACGGAAAGTATCACGAGTAAGCTGCCGGCCTTTGAGATAAATTTAACAAAAAAATAAGTAAGGATAGTAACTCCATCAAGTAGGGATGAAACATGTTCAAACACGGATAACAAATGACAAAATTATTAAACAATTGTGTATCATCATATTATAACGAATACAATATAATATGTATTATGAACGTGCAAATTGAAATACGGGGGTATATTGAAGTCATTAGGAAAGTGAATCTACTTCTAAAACTAACTAACTTAAATATATTCATGGATAACAGAGATCGCGTTGACAACAAAATAGCTAAATACCGCCAGTCGGCTGACGATTTATTGCGTATTTAGAAACAGAACAATTGTTGTTTTAATGACCATTGGCTTACTGGAATATGCAAAAAATTGTTTCTGTTCTTCGTAGTTTGAAACAATTAGGTAAATATGTACCATGTTTAATTTATATTGGACATTTTGCTACTCCTGATGTGCCATTACAATTATGCATTAAATAATTCAAGGCGTACGACAAACCAAAAATTCTTATGGTCTATTGAATTACGCCACTTCTAAGGCCTATAAAGTTGTTGATTACAATCAATTTACATTAGAATAAATAACATACAACCACATTTACGACGCAAACACGATTTCACAAGGAAATATAAATGGAGTTTATCTTATTATTACAAAATAATCATCGATACACTGAAACGTCATAAAGAAGATGCTTGGCGAAGAAAATAGTGCGGTTACGTTAGGCTTTAAGTCAAGGTGGTAAGGTTGGGAATTGAATGATGGGGGATATAATAAAGTTTGTTATTAAAAAGGCTTGGGTGAAAGTAGGCATCCGAGCCACGATAACCTTTGGCCATACCTGTCGTTGCTACAGTATTGTGAGCGATGCACCTATTAGCGAAAGGTTGTACAAAATACAAATGCAATTACAATCGTCACATATTGTTGAAGGGTCATCAAATTATTAATTGTGTTTTTAAATTAGTGCTAAAGTGTTTAAAGATTGATTATTGCGCTACTTACGTGGTGTGGTTAGATTTTTACTATGAAATAAGCCGACTTCAAACTAAAAAGCAAAAAGTTAATTGGCTGCGCACAAAATAATGTGTATTTTCTTTATATATATATAGAAATGATTTAATAGTTAGTTTATGCATTTATATTCGGTACCTAGTAAATGATACAACAATCTATACAATATATTTTTTTATAATATTAATAATAATAGGTATCAATATGTCAAACAAACAGTTATTATTTTATTACTGATTTTTTTTATTTATGTGTTACTAGTTTGAAATTTTTTAAAGCAGTTTAGGGCTACGATTCTCTTTTAGTTCGGTGAAGAAGTTAAGGTTCCCTCTCGATTTCTTAAGTTTCCTAATCATAACACAATCTTTAGAAAAATATCTATATTCTAGCAAAAATGAATTTATCTCCGAAAGCACAATAAAAATTTGGAAGATCTAATTAAAAAACCTCTTTCCAAGAAAGTCGGTTAAAATAAATATCACAGAACATTTTGGAAATCAGATAAAATTTGATTAACAAAAATTACAACAGGCAGAAGATATAAGAGGGTCGTTAAAATGAATTGTGCAACATTTTCTTGGAGTGATGTTTTTAAAATAATTATATCAGCGCCATCGTGAAGTGGTTTTTAAACTTTTTAATTATTTAGATGGTCACAGAAACCTTGAATTGCACAATTAATATAATTAAATGTATTTTTTTTTAATTTTCTGAACCTAAAAAGTTTGTATTGAAATCGTGGCTTACAAAATTTTGAACTTTGTATGTTGTCTAGAGTAATTAATTTTTTGAAATATTCTATCTCATTAATAAAACACATGAAAATTCGTATAGTTTTAAAGATTTAAGAACATAGGAACAGACAATACAAATATTGCGACTGTTTTATACCATGTAATGATTAAAAAAAATATACGTTTATAAGAAATTGTGATCAATATCGCTATACATATAGCCGCGCACAACAAACGCAAAACTTAATCTTATATCTGTTCAAGAAAAGTCTCTGTAAAAGAGGAATCGATATATTATCGTCAAAAATGTCTTATATACTTATATAGGCCTAAGAGTTAACCAACCGATGGTGAGATAAGAAAGAAAGAAAGGTCTATCAGAGCGAGGACCAGCGTTTAATTAACAAAATTCGCTTTGTCCGAAACACATAAAATTTTACGAGGATCAAGATTTCGGGCCAACGGCTCGGACGTTAAGCGTTCTGGATATACGCGCCTGGATATGGTACAATATATTTTTAGTAACAATTTAGTTATTTGTATTGTTATTTCTTGATAAATTTTACATGTAAAGAAATATACCGCGTAAAATACATTATCATTTGTATTTTTATGAGTTTGCGTGTTGCCTCAATATACCTACCGTATAAAAAATATTTTTATTATGTAATAGCGGATAATAAAACGGGAGGTCTGCCTGATTATAAACGATTCCTTTCGTCTAACATCAGTTACAAACTGTAGACACTCGCAATTAAATGTGTTGCTGGGCTTGAAAATGGAAACAAAATAAATATACAAAACTTGAGAGGTGTCTTGATACCGGGTGTCTCAAGAGACAACGAACGGAACAGAACGGAACGAAGTACCTTACGATTAATTAGTGAAGGAATTGTAATAATTTATTTAATGCGAAAAGGAAAGACAAACCATTAACAACTGGTTTTTTATGAGAGAGATAGACAAAGATAACTTCGTTTCAAAGATATGCTTCACGATAAAAAAATAAACTAAGCTAAAATAAATGCATTCAATAAGCCACATCCAGTCACCATAACATTCAACAACGAACTACACTTCGAGCGCAAAAAAACTGGAGCAGAGCGACTATGGAAAACACTCATAAAATTTAATAGGTTTTCCGTCAAAAACATAAACGTGCATTGCGTTCATACACCCAGCATTCCTTTTTTGTTGGCACGCATTGTAACGAGCTCATGTGTAAGATATATATTAATTAATGGCTCGCTTTGGCCGGCGACCGAATATTTTGGGCACGAGGTGCATTTAAATCCTTATACAATTCGCTTTAATTTGATTCCATTAAGCGGGTTCTAAGAACTGTTAGTGTACTCGTATTCATAGTAGGTATTAGAGGTGAATAGGCGTTTTACAATTAAAAAAAGTTTTAATTATGTTCTATACGTACAAATATCTATGTTTACCTTGTTATTTAGATTTCTATGAGATATAAAGTAACCGAAATTTTATCACATATGGTTCAACATCTATCTCACTGACAGGTTGCACAAATACGTTTTTTTTGTTATTGAATGTTTTGTTGTTTAGTTCCTGCTATCACATCAGAATAGGGAATGGACTGTTCGGATACATATTTACCTCAGAAACACACAGAAACATATTTATCTCACATCACGGAAGAGTCTGCTCAGCAGTGAGAGGAAATACTTTGGGGTTTTTGGCCGATAGAAGTCCAACCTAACCCTTGGTCCACCGAAGCCTATTCGTATTTTCTGAGGATTTCCCTACCTACTTGAGGACCTTCAAAAAAAGAGCGTAGCATCCCTAAAAGGCCGGCAACACACTCGTGGCAACGCGAGTGCTCATGGACGGCGCTGATCACTTAACATCAGGTGACTCGTTTGCCCCCTATTATATATAAAAATAAACCTAAATAAAGGAGGTTTATTACTTGTAATAATTAAAGACTAATCCTACTAGTATCAGCGCAAAGCAAGAAGAAATATTTTAAATGCTGACCTACAGCACTTAAAATATTTCACAAATCAAGTTTCCCATCCCAAACTACCTCAGAAGTCGATCATAAATATTTGCGGTTTCGTTTCGCTTGTGGTTGTATGATTTGTGTTACATTGGCCCATTAGTGGTTATTTACTTTATGGGAGTGCTTGTATTACAAGCAATGGAATTGGAAATAAGGTTACCATTTTGAAAAGGCTTGAGACATATGAATTATAGTACAGTAGATGTGGATATTTATTTAATAGGTATTATAATTGGAGTGCAGTTTGGGTAGAAGAATTTGAGAGAAAACATTTGTAATATTGTTGCTGATGGTGACCCTTTTTAATTATGTATAAATATACAAACTACTGTTACAATAATTGTATCTTTTTTATTTTATAATTAGCTTAAAAAAATAAAGCTGACTTCGTTCAAATTGGTTCATAATCGACGGAGATATTGTGTATGAAAAAGTTCATCCCCAATTTTCCACCCTTGGGGGTTGTTCTTTTTATTATTAAATTTAAATGGGCCCACCCCTAACCTATACGCCGAAAAAAGATTTGTTCAAATCGGTTCATAATTAGCGAAGTTATCGCGTAACAAACATAGAAAAAAAACATACATACATCGGTCGAATTGAGAACATCCTCCATTTTTTGAAATCGGTTGAAAAGAGAACATTCAGAGTTTCTCGCCTGTTCTTTGTATAAAATCGGCTTCCGTACTGGTGTTTAATTAATTATTAAGCCAAATACATTCATTTCGTCCTTATGATTGTTAAAATCTGCGGGAGGGTCTTGGGTCCCGAAATACGGGCTTGTAGCCTAGTTTACGTACCAGAGTCAGTACAAATGTCACTGCGAATTATAATTATATTGAATATTGAATTTTGATTGTATGTATTGTATTGAATGAATAAATTAATTATTATTATTATTGTCTTGTAATACAATGACGATACATAAGCATAAATGTAGCCTAGTTGAATGAAGATATGTTTAACTTTGACGCTGTAGTTTTCTATTACAATATTGAATACCACACATTATGTGACACAACACATGTAAAGCTGTAACATCAGCTACATTTTTTAAATCAATATTAGTTATTGGTCGCGTCACTGATGTTTAGCGCTGGACGAGAATAGCTGCGCATCGGTAGAATCGCGCTCGTAATTGACGTATTGGTGCGAGAAAGACAACACGACTGGGACAACCAATCAACGCTCGCGCACCCGACGATCACGCGCCCCGCTCGCCGCGCCGTCCCCTTGATACCTTATTTTTGACTTCTGCGCAGGTTTCGTTCAGCGCTAAAGATTCGTGACGCTACTTACACAATCACATCAATATAATAAACTGATTCTTATTTTGGAGCCTTTCTTTAGTTGATTTAAATTGAAAAAAATCTCAACCTCATCTCATTATGGCTGCGGTCTCTCGATCCCAATAATATTTAAAATTAAAGCGTTAATTCACTATGAGTTTATCAGCTTTCACGATCTGCCCGTATATGGCCAAAGATGCCCCCATAAATACAATTGGTATTTCGAAAGTACTAATTGATGTGCAAACCTGTTGATATTCGAAGGGTTAAGTTTGTTAAGAATGAACTATGGATCTTCAAAATTATTAAACCGATTTTGATAGGAATTTTAGAGTTCTATTGTTGTGAGGTTTTATTTAAAAAAAAATCTTGTTTCTCTGTTACAGACAAAACATGTTCTCAATAAATATTTTTCAGTTTCAATTTCGCATAACAACAAGAAATTTCTTATCAAGTTAGCTTTTATCCTTTTTTGTGAGCTCTTGTATACACATACATAGTATGTATGACATATTTGCAACCTTAAAATTCCTAAAACATTTACGGTGCGTTTTGTCGCACGATAACTTGTTACTAAAGGTGTTTCAGATAAGATAACGATATAAAATTATGCTTTCAGTTCATACGATACGGGTTTTAACCAACTGCTTATGAGTGTGTATGTTTGTAACTTCTTAGCGTCTAAATACCTGGAGCGATTTTAATAGTTCTTTACTGTGGAGTTAGCTGACACCCTGGATTGATACAAATGTTTTTTTACTGCGGTAAAGTAAAAAAAACATTTGTATCAATAGTATTTGGATGTATGGATGGATGTCTTACTAGCCGTAATATTTCAATTGATTTGATAAATATAAATGACACCCATCCATACATACACCCACACACCCAAACACCTACACACAAATACACTACAGACACCAAAATCTATAAATATAAAAATGAATCGCTGTTCGTTAGTCTCGCTATAACTCGAGAACAGCTGACTGGATTTATCTTATCTTGGTCTTGAGATGTTCGTACAGTTTTAGGGAAGCTTTAAAAGGTGGAAAAAATCTTATAATCTCTGGGAAAACCTTTCTACAGTCCTTTTCTATTTCCCACACAAACGTTTACGAAGCCTGCCGGGACAACTAGTATACGTATAAAAATTGTCATTACTCGTAACACAGCTCTCATCTGCGACTATTTCTTCAATATATTATTCCTTCAAAAAAAGAGCATACCTATCCTTAAAAGGCCGGCAACACACTCGTGACAACGCGAGTGCTCATGGGCGGCGCTGATCACTTAACATCAGGTGACGCGCTTGCTTTTTGCCCCATATTACCTATATAAATAAAATATATATTGAATATAATGAAAAAATAATATATATTTCGAACACATAATAGTTCATACTTAATTAAAACATTAACGGTACATACGTAATTAAATGGACGCAGGGCGCTAGACCAAAACAGGCTATCTAGATGACACTGGGATGCCTAGGTAATTAGCTAGGTGCCTAGACTTGGTCAAACATTGTTAGTTATATTTCTAGCCAATTTGTTATTATATTATGTACTAGATTTATATTAGATAGACTTATATTGTAATAAAAAATATAATAAGTACTTTAAATTTAATAATATTTAATAAATGAATGACTTGTATATAAATGTTGTGTAAATACTCGATTCTGTGTTAGACAATATTATATATTGGTAGATATTTTTTCTTGAAACGTTACCTACCATTGAACATTTTAAATATAAAATATATTTAATTTAAAAAAAGTTTTTAACAGTCTTTTAAGAGTGATATATCAAGCTGCCAGAATTCTCACTAACTCAAAAGAAATTTCAAATATCCCGCTGGAACTTCAAATTGGCCCCTTTAATATTTAATGTTATCCACATAACTTTAAGTATGTTATATTTAAAGTAAACCACTATTGAACTAAAAGTTTTTATTCTTAATGAAACAAACTTAAATAATCTCATATAATCAACTCGAAATGAATAGTTCTCAAACTTGCTAATTACCCTAAAACTTAAATCCAATCCCCAATCGAATTTTAATTATAATTTTTTGTCATCACACCAATTTCATCCTTTGGAAAATTTAATAATAATTATTGTCATTTTATTATTTCATCATTCTATCATTTGTAATAATTGTTGTAGTTATTTATTTGTCATTAATTATATACTACTGTACGAAATTATTTATTAGACCATAATATACAAGTACATTATATTGATTGAAGTTAGTATAAATGTGGAAAATCATCCCGGACCATGATCCGGGACACGCATTTAAAAAAACCTAGATCTCCAAATCGAACGTCTACTCATATTTAAGTTCAATCAAACCCCGAACTATCTCAACAAACTAAGCACTACATAACGTTGACTCATCTCAACCAAGCACAAGGTAATCTAATCTTCGAACGAAGCCATATATTAGCAAGCGAGAATTAATTAACTAGGTGCTACAAGATGTTAATAGCCTGTTTTGTTCCAGCACCCGAGACATTGTAGGCTTTAATCTGTACCAGACTATGTAGATATGTATGTATGTTTGGTAGAGGTAATCTTTGAAACAAGAATGTCGATTTTGGAGTTTGTTGTAGCTTGGGATTTAAGTGATGCATTTGTAGTGTTTAAAACTTTAATTGCCTGTTTATTAAGGATATATTCGTTTGACGACAATTTTGCCATTATAAGGAGATCGACTAGCATCCAGGTTCTTCAAAATTTTTATTTTTCTATAACTTAAAAGATAATATACAAATTCGATTTATCTATTACAAAAAAAAAAAAATATTATTTGGTATAAGCTATTCAAGGATCTAGCGAGCCTTCATATTGTTTTTTCAACATTATCTTTAATCCCCTTTCATCATTCAAAGACCTACAACGCATTCCCGAATCTCACAAAAGTATATTTGAATATCGATTAAATCCCAAAAAAAGTTTCTATACATTAAAATATTCCTAAAAAGTTCCTATACAACGTATACCTAATTAAAACTCATGTCGCACGAGTCGTCACATTACATAGAATTATGATAATTGTGGAGCCTAGTGTTTGCCAAACATGAATATGCACTAAGTCCATACACTTTCTCGCATCCTTATTAAGGCTACGCAAATACTAATGTTTAAGATTTCACTCACAAAACAAACGCCCTTTCGCTATAGCTTTAACTGTAGAACACTTGAAGTTATTTTAAATCTCTTTATTGTGTATCCTGTGTGCGTTTGTGTGTGTGTGTGTGTGTGTGTGTATCTATGTGTGTGTTCCTAAATTAAAAACATATATGCTTACAATGAAACGAATTATTTTTCGGTATATTATAATGCGTTGTTTAACTGGCTTTTAGAGAACTGTGGTATAACTGATCTAATACATATTAAATTTAAGTTCGTCGACACTGCGAATATTATCACAAAACTTGTTAAAAAAATCTCTTAAATAGTATTCTAATAAATTATTATATACATGGTCTCTTAATATTACTCTTTTACTAAATAGGAATAATTAAAAACGCCTGAAATTTATGAATCGATGAAAAAATCCAACGTATATAGCCTTAGTAACAAATGTAAACAATTTTCTAACCACTTGCTTTAAATTTTGACCTCAACAATTGCAGCATCGTTCAACCCATAAATCATTTTATAATTACGTTGACACCGCACCGGTACACATTAAATAACAATAACGAATTTCAATCATTCTTCGGCTATCGTTAACTTGTCAAATGTATGAGTTTTAAAGAAAAATGGCGGACACGGGGATGATAAATTATACGGGCGAAAGTAAGCTTTAATTGATTCTGGGTTCATTGTACCCACCGGCGTGGTTTATAATTTTGGTGTCGAGAATGAAAAATTATATCATTTTTATTTAAAGTGTACCGTTCGTCGTTGTGTTA
>JADANM010005075.1:805214-821604 GCA_026213755.1 Eurema hecabe | reverse complement strand
CTATATCATAATAAATAAATATATTAACTCTGAATATCTTTTTCTGCTATAAGAATGTCTTATCTACCTGTATATGAAATAACAGCTTAATCTTTCCAGTAGTCTATGATTGAAAATATTATCTATCAATATAGCCCTACAATGCTCCATACATACTAAACATTTATATTTAAAATAAGGAACAAAAAGCTATAACACAAATTTCTATTTACATAAAAGACAAAAACATACAATGATAAAATATTGTGGCCTTAAGCAGTAAACGTATATCCAAACCTATTAAACGCCATAGAAACCGCACGTGTAGAGACAACCTTACCGACCCAAAATAATAATGTAACAACAATTTTACTCAGGAAAGACGGATTTCCAACCACTTACCAATTTGCCTAAATTTGTTTCACCAAGGATAGACGCGAGCGAATATATGCATTTTGATGAGGCAAAATTCTTAATGAGTTTTAATTTAAATTTAAAATACCCGTAAAAACATGTTTACGCGAGAACTTTTTTCAACTACCAAAGGCTGGTAGTATACGTGTATTCATTATTTTAGGTGTAAATAAAATTTATGTGGTTATTACGAATTCGATTCTGATAATAAAGCGCTCATAAGGTGAACTTGTATAGGCAATGGGTATTTTTTGTACGAAATTCTGAAGAATTGACGACATCATTTTTAAGTGCTCCTTGACTGACAGAGCCGTGACAAAATCGTTTACTATGTAAAATATTGTATCGGGGAAGTACTTACTCGATAAAATGGATAAGTAGGCTTTAATTCGTATAATGAGAAAGGTTACTGGTTTTTAAGATCTCGTTTATAGAACGCTTCATCATATTTCTGTCCAAGTAAGGTTCTTTAGTGGCATCCTTAATATTAATGTCATATTATTTTAAAATCGAATTTGGGATTTCTTTCGGCTTTATTACTGGACTAACGATTAGTTCTATTTAATTTACTTTACTTTTTTTATTAATGTTTAAAAACATTAACATAGAATTATAACTGTGGGCACGTGACTACTGAACTAGTTAAAATACACGGTACAAATATACAAATTATAGTATATGCAATCCGTGCAGAATTGGGACAGCTCGCCTGGTGATATCACCCTCTCACAGACAACTGGCGTCAAGTAGTGGCATTCAATTTATTTCGTTTGGTAAGCGGGAGTACCTGGGAGATATGTTTCCCTTCCCTCTCCGCTCACTTTTTGCTATAATTATTTCCTTTCTAAAATATTGGTTCTATTGGCTTCTACCTTCGTGACTGTTTTTGTGCGGAGGTGGTCGCTTTCCACCAAGCGAACCTCCTAAATTTATAAAGAATGTAAGTGTACTTATCTCAACCAAGTTTCCTCCATTAATTTCATGTCCAGAAGTTGTATATAGTATAACATATTAAGTCTAGAAAAAATATGATAAGTGCGAGGCAGGAAAACGCATTAAAAGCGGTCCCGATACATCTCTTTTTATATGTGACAAAAAATAAAAGACTAAGGAGACCTATTAGCAAAGAGGTTTTTAGCAGTACGAGACGAGTATTTCCCTAATTAATGAGTTAAGGAAGCCGACATAAGAACCTTTTATACTATTACCGAGGTAATTCATTATATCGATGAGAATGTCCTTACAGAACATATTCCTCTTTTTTATATTTTATTTTTTTTTTATATTTAAATAGGGGGCAAACGAACTGGCGCGTCACCTGATGGAAAGTGCTCAGCGCCGCCCATGAGCACTCGTGATGTCACGAGTGTGTTGCCGGCCTTTTAAGGATAGGTACGCTCTTTTTTGAAGGTCCCCAAGTCGTATTTGTTCGGGAACACTGCATGAGGAAGCTGATTCCACAAGATGGTCGTGCGTGGCAAAAAGTTCCTGCGAAAACGCACTGATCTGTTTTCGTATACCTTGAAAGAATTCATATAACTATATATTATGTGTCATTCATTATAAGTTGATTAAAAATTTCTATCATCATGCATGTATTAGACTATTTCAGTAACATATCTATTTTTAATTTATTTATTTATCTTTTTTCTATTAATTCTTAGCACGCCCATATACATTAATTATGAGTAGAAGATGAGAAGTAGACTCTTGCCTCTTATGTCTCTTTCTGATTTCCTATCTTTCTCATAAATCATTATCTTTTTCCATTCTTTATTAGATTTAAATATCAATCACACCGCGAATGGATTCATAAGGGTTATCTTGCCAATGTCCAAAAGAAATCCCTCGTAATATACTCGTAAACTCTCATGCATCTAGTCCAGTAGTTCCCACATAACATCAAAGCATACTAATGTATCATTAATGATATCCAAAAAACAGTACATAAAATTAAATATTAAACATACCTTTTTATCCTAAAGAAATATCATCGAGTAAGCTGAATAACAAACTTCAACAATAATAACACACCTTTTAAAACAAATAAGCATAATTTTTATACTCAGATGTAAAGAACAGTTGTATGTTTTTTTAAGCACATTATAATTTTTATGAGCCTGCGCATTGAATTCAATTTATGCGTTTTAATAAAGAATAAATAGCAATTAATAACTAAATAGGTACAAAGCGATAGCCTATTGATCTCCATACAAGGTTATAGTTTTTTAATAGTCTGCCGTTTGTATAATGTTAAGGCAGTATTAATGTATTACATTTGCTTGTGCCTGGGGCCCTAAAATTTGCAACTGCACATAGAAATTTACTTAACTTACAGACTGAAAATAAAATTTATTTTGATTCATATTATTTGTCTGTTTCTTTGCAAGTTTAAAGAGATATGAGATAGATAGGGGAAAAAGGCCCTTTTGGGCCCAATTAAAGGACTAATACAGACGAAATGTCTCACTGTAATGGTATCTTTGTGCATTTTGTAGCTTATATACTCATTTTCATATATTATCGCTCAGGACCTATATCGGTACTAATAAAAATAAACAAGCTTTCTTTGATTATATTGGTTATTTTTTGAAACATTTTTTCTTATTTTTTTAATACATGCAAAGAGATAACACTGTCAATGAATGTGTATTATGAAGTAAATGTATCATATTGCACTACTGATCATTTCGATAACATAAAAAGGTCATATACATTTTAGGGCCCTAATTAGATTGAATAGGGCCCTAGTAGCATCAAATCCAGCCCTGTCCAAGCGGATAGACAACATAAAGATAAACCGTGAACTGAATATATCATTCGGTAGCGAATTCTTTTTGTCGAGTTTAATTTGTCGGCTATTTGCAGGCGGCTGACTTTGAACTTGCATTGATTAAGTTAATTTATGTGTTTTGTCCCATAGAACAAAGTTAGTACAAGTATTCCTACTTAGGAGTATAAATAATTAGTGAAGGTTATATTTATCATTTTAAAGTTTATGTTAAGTAGTCAGTTAAGTAGATATGTTTTGTTTTGACGTTGCAAATACGATATTATTTCTGAAATGTGTAATGTGTGGTCTTGCAGTGTTATAAAAATTGACTTAAGTTACAAATATTCTTACTAATTAATTTATACAACCACCCACAACCAAATGCCTACAAACCCTAAACATTTATATTTACAATAATACTAACAAGATCATACTAACATTGACACCAAGCTGTTATTCGAGCTACCTCAGTAGTTCCGAGATCTCCGCGTATAAATATTGGTTGGACGTCATTTTGTTCGGACCACACACCGTGACGGTAAAGGTGATTTCATCGAAATTATTTTAACTCTCGTACTGTGACTAGCTCTGTCCTGTGGATCCGAATATGTCTGTAACAAGGATGCTTATACACCACATTATAGTGTTATTGGCACAATATATCGCCTCTGGCAATTTTTCTAGTCGGAGAGAAAAGAGCGTACCTATCCTTAAAAGGCCACCAACACACTCGTGACATCGCGAGTACTCATGTGCGGCGCTGATCATTTTACATCAAGTGACGCGCCTCGTTTGCCCCCTATAATATAAAAAAAAATATTTTTCCGGTGTGGGGGTCTATCGAACCCACGACCCTTCGCGCAAACAGTTGTGCCACCACTTCGCCAAGCGGTCGTCTAGCATAAGAAGAAGAAATAGGAGAAAGGAGGTGGTTTGTTATAACCTTGGCGAAGAGTCCGTACCGGTATCCAAGATTCTTCTGTATACCGGTATGAACACAGTGTGTTTTGCTGGTGTTACTTCGTTTGTGTGTCTTCGCGTATCTCAAGACCGGGTTTTGAAATATAGACACATGTATATTATAAAAAAGTCTAGTTAAGTTTTTATTACCTAGGAATTGTGTTAAAATATTACGAGTATTAACTATTTTAGAAAACGGACTACGTAAATACTTATTATTGAATAGTTAGTGAATTCAATACAAATATTAACGTCGGTGTGAAAGAGTCTTTCGCAGTGTCATGACAAAAACTCACATTATCCGTAATAACGTGTTCAAATTGTTTCTCACGCTCGACTTAAAGATTACAATTTTATTTCAATCGTGAACGACACTTAACTGTCAAAAATACTATAAAAATAAATTGCGATTCTGGTATTTTTTAAGATAAATAAAAATATCCATTATAAGAAAAATGTCAATCTGAAAGTTTGTTTCTTAACATATATAATATTTATTATTAGTTGAAATATTAATCGTTAATTTTTCGATAACTTGAACTCATGCAAATATTGAATATCAAATGTTAACTTTGCAGCTGTACAATATATAACTTTTCCGGGGTTTAGGTTGTCTGGGAGAGATCACTGTAGTGATAAGACCGCCTTTTGTACCATTTTTCATTCACTTGCTTGTAGTTATGCTACTTCTTATTTTTTATGTACAATAAAGAATTTTCATTATTATTAGCATTGTTATATATAACCTACCAAAGTTACTTGCAATTAAACTACGTACAAACAAAATCGTTTCCAAAATCCAGTTCAAAATAAACTGTTCAGTTAGTTCTTTAGACCCGGATTCCGTAACATTTATCTGTACGATACGAAATCTCAATTGTATGGGGAATAAATATATACCTTAGCTTTCACCGGCTTCCTTTTTCGTTTTGCGTAAAACGATTCGTTTAAACTTAAAGGGAAAAAAATTGTTCAAATTTATGCGCGCTATCCGCCATGTTTCACAATGCACCCAAAAACTCCGCCAAAATAAGAACACATCTTAAATAAGTTACGGGCGCGCATCGACAATTTATTGTACGGAGGTCTTATGAACTTTAAAACGCGCTCGGCCGATGTGGGAGCGACTTTTGTTTGAGCCGTTATGCCTAGTAACATAAAATAGTACCTTCTAGGTAACGTGAGCCCGCAAAGTGAAGAATTTTTTCTTCTTACATAGATCGTCGCCTCAGGGCATCGCTTCGAAATTCGTCCGGCTTTTGTAGATTTTAAATTTTACACATTTATAGGGGAAATTTCTTATAGCATCAACCTTATCGGTGGGCTTGTGTGCGTGTTATCCAGTATGAGAACGTGCTTTTTACACTAACTAATACAAATAATACATGTTCATTTATCAGATAGTGCATATACTTTTGTAGGCCCCGAACAAATTCATTCTTTGATTGTTTGTTTTTTGTTTTTTTTTTCCTTAAGTCTAAACAAAATTAAAGTTTTTGCATCCGGCCAAACTGCGCAGCAGTTTGTCGGCGGAATCAGAATCTTTCTTCCGCTATTTCGAAAAGTCGCACCCTTTTCAGTCGAGCGGGTTGTATCGCATATGAAATAAGATACGGTCGCATTTCGATCCATATAGAGTAGAGTGAACTTACAAAACGGATCGGGATCCAGTCCGCGAATGTGACGTCAAGTCAACTGTATTCTCGCGTGGGCGTGAGTAATCGTAAAATATTTGATATGGGTTATCTCGTATAGGGTGAGTTTTAGTTGCTTTAGAATTTCGTTGATACATTTTATTTGGTCGGATTATCATCTAGAGTGAGTTTTGGTTGATAGCTTGGATTTTATCGATAGGTACGTTTCGTTTGGTCGGGTTATACGAGGTTAGGTGGGTGGCGGCTAATAGACCGTTTCAATCTACGGAAAGTCGCGGATGTGTTGTTGGTCCTTAAGTAGGAATGGTAGACTATTATTTTGTCCTCTAATTTTAGTCTTAGTCTAAGTAATCGAATCGAGGATTTGACTGATACAATAATAACGTTATCAAAAATGTTAATAAAAAAAAATATAAATTATCATGATCCATTTCAATGTATTTATATTTCACAATACTTTAACAAGGTTCTAGCTATCAAGTGCTTTATAACATTATAAGTTACTTGGCTGTCTTCAGGGCCCGGCACGTACTTGACCCTGGGTGACATCCTGTACGGTACAGTATGTCATGAGCGGAGCGATTAGCGAGTTGTAAACTCGTATGGTTATATGAGCGATTTAAATGTGTCATATAGATTCATCTATAATTATACTTTAAAGTGCCATATGAGCAGAGCGATAAGCGGGTTAAAAACTCGTATATTTTTATGAGCGATTTGCGAAATAAATACATGCTGTTTTGTTACATAAATAGATAAGCTATAAAGTATTATAATATACCTAGTATTGGTTTCAATCTAGCCAGAGTTAGTGCAATGTGAACTTGTGAAGGGGACGATGGCACCTGTAACACAGCTCTTCTATGGGTGCCATTAACCCTCAATTAATATATTTCTGTACATATTTATAATGGTGAGACAATTAATCAAATAAATGTTATGCTTATAATACATTCAAAAGTACATTCAAAAAGGTGTGGTAATTTTTGAAATATAATTTTAATGTTACTTTTAACCCATTACAGTTTAATTTAAATTTTAATTCTACATTTCCTATTGGAAATTTAAATAAACATGAATTAGCACTATGTGTATGATTTTAGCCAATTTAAACTAAACCCCTATTTAACTGTTTAAATATATGAATGTTAAGATGTTTTCTAAATCTTAAGCTCGGGTTTTTAAATTGATTGCTACACTAAAGATCATTTTCATTGTTTTTATATCCTGTTTAACTTAACATATTAAAATGAATAGCAAAATATCTTGGTAAGCTCAACTCCATCAATCAATCATCAACAACATCTGAACTATACATAAATCTATTTTTAGAATTTTCCTGGATGTACAAGGATGGTTCCTAAGCAAAAAAGGTAGGTTTATAACAGAATAGGTATAGGTCACGTCACGAATGTTTAGCGCTGGAAGAGAATAGCTGCGCATTGGTAGAATCGCGCTCGTAATTGACGTATTGGTGCGAGAAAGACAACACGACTGGGGAACCAATCAACGCTCGCGCACCCGACGATCACGCGCCCCGCATCGTCCCCTCGATACCTTATTTTTGATTTCTGCGCAGGTTTCGTTCAGCGCTAAAGTTTCATGACGCTACTTATACAACGTGAACGAAGTTGCTTTGGGTTAATTAAATACAAAAATCGCTCCCCCTCTGTCTGTGAGCCGCTATCGTGTAAACACGTACCAGCGGGAGCCGAACAAATCATACGTAAAATACACCCAGTGACTTATGTAAGGATGTGTAAGCGATACGATACTGCCTGAATTATAGTGTACGCTATCGTAGTGGGTAACGAGTTTTTTGAGGACAGACAAACGGATTTTTTGTATATTCTATTAATTATATTAATGGAGAGATGCATTTTGTCTTCTTTTTTTGTTTGTATTTATGAATGTTTGTTTTATTGTATGTGTAATGTGCTCTGCCGTAAATGTTTTATTTCTGAATATACTATAATAAACGTTATTTTAATATTGATATTAAACACTAATTACTCGAGATTATTTAATATAAAATTTTAAGTACCTGCTGATAATGTTAGTAAAGCCATGGTATATTTGTAATCCTTTCTGAAAGATACAATGACATATCAGTCATACATTGATAGACCAATAAATATTGGCAATTGTTTGTCTGTGGGAACTGGAAGTCCCCACTATAAAAGCCCACCAGTATACGTCGCATATACGCGGTATTTCGAAGAATAATAGACCAGAGAAAATCAACATAATTTTCCCCAACAACTTCTCGGATATCGTAGCGATCTCATCTTATCTGTCATCTGTCATCTGAAGAGTTACCACAGACTATACTTTCCTCTCAATTGGAACACAGATCACGAACGAAACACTTGTCATAATATTTTTATTTTGCGTGAATCACACCCGTATTTGGTACAAGTTAATAAATAAATCGCGCTAGTTATGTTTCGAAATATTTTTTAAAGATTCAGTAGATATTTATTTAAATTAAAATTTAAAATAAGGTACAACCAACCAGGCCAACATAAGGGATCCAACACTAAGGTGCTTAAAAGATTGAAGAGTGGTATTTCCAGTATTTAAGAAATTACTGATGGTTTCATTTATAATTGGTCCGCCGTAAGTGAAGCCAAAACTGCAAAAAGCCCGTTCTTATATTCCAAGACACGCACACAAGCCCAACGATAATGTTCCTGTTGTAAGAAATTTACCCTATAAATGTGCAAAAATTAAAATCCATTAAAAGTAGACAAAGTTGTCTACTTTCAAATGGATTCACTTTGCTTGCTAATATTGCGGTTCTGGTGTTATTACTCTATGCATACGTAAATACATAAGTGACTAACCGACACACCCATTTTAAGTAGAACGCCGGAAGTCACGTAACGCGCCAAAAGATACTTTGGGAGATTTTCGCAAAGATTCATGTTATTGTTTACTTTGCTATATTGGACCTTCATTATTTGGTACAGAAACAGTTACAATGGAACGTGATGTGATTTTTTTGTTATTCTAGGTATTTAATTTTGGTAAAAAGTATTTTCTAATCCTAGTCTTGTCGCGGTAGTCAATAAAGTCAAAGCCAATAATTTACTTAAAAAAAAAGTAAAACTGACTTCATGATAATACCTATTCAACAAAAAAATAATCGTTAAAATTGGTTTATAATCGTCGGAGATATCGCGTAACAAACATAGAAAAAAAATATACGGTCGAACTTTTTGAAGTCAGTTAAAAATATATTTATTCGATTAGGCTACATATAACAGCAGCACTTTAACAACAATGTACCAGTTCAATTTTTACTGAGTTATTTTATTAAAAGAAAAAGGTACAAAAAGGTAATGGATATAAATTAGATAAGTGTCTAAAAAACCATTATTGACATAGAGGAAGAGAGAGAGTGAGAGAAATACGGAGAGAAAGAGATGGAGAGAGAGACAGGGCGAGTGAGAGAGATTGTAGGAGACAGAGTGATGCAGTTGTCAAATGCAAGCTCGTGAAAAAAGATCATAAGATAAGTTAGTATACGATACAAAGTTATATTGTTTTTAGTTTGTGAAGAGTAATATGATATTTTTTACTTTTTCACGCAAAAACCATTAAAAGGATTTGGTTGAAATCTGACTTACGTACGACTTATGACATTAGTTCCTAGGCAAATAGGACTTTTTATCTTATCGCAAGGCTAAACTAAAACGTTATTATCATTTTTAAAAGTGCAGCATTTTAATGTGCACACATTAAAAAGAAGCTCTAAACAAGAAATTATATTAATCGATAAAATAATAAAATTAATATAAAGATACTAATCTTAATATCAAAAAGGCTGTATAACGCGTCTGACAATTTCGTTTTAAGTTTACAAGAAAATTTAAAAGCAATGTTTTACATCGAAGGACCCGTGTTTTGGCGTTTTTTGTAATTCAATAAGATTTGGACACTAAAAATTAGGAAGTATGAACGTTATACTGAATTTTAATATTTATATTGTTTTAAACAAATAAAATTTCATAAGTGATGACTGCATTCGATTTTTTTGATTTATAAATGTAAATTAAAAAAGGTCTTTTGTTATTGTAATCATTATATCACAGAATCAATGTTAAAGAAAAAATTTTTTTGCTTCCGATAGATATAAAATATAACTTGGATATATCAAAACAAAAACCGTAGTCACATCTAAAATTTAGCGAAATCAATTATAGATTTGTCTACGTCCGATTTAAGGCGCTTCATTATCATTATCATTATTATTAAATCATTAAATAAAAAAAAATAAAATACGTTTAATTCAGGCTTTTACAATTATTTTTAAAACACTAGCCCATAAAAATTTTACTATCTACATCAGATACATAGTGTTTTACTTTTCAATTACAAAGAAAAAAATAGCTTATGAAATTATTATGCTATCATTACATAGAATTAAACAATGTCGCTTTCTCCTGTCTGTCCCTATGTATTCATAAATCTTTGAAACTACGCCACCGATTTCTTTTAAATATGTAGAGTGATTCAATAGAAATGTAAGAGATAATAAAATTAAACATGTCATATTTTTCCGTTCTCGTTCACCTGTCTACCCTTTCTCGATTTCCAAACTACGAGATCTGTTCAAATATTCTTTAAACACTTTACAACCGCTATGTCCACTATTTTAAATTTCCAATTAAATTTGACATCAGCATCGGAATACCCTCTTAACAAATTCCGCGATAATTAGTTTTGAACGGACCTTTCTTTAAAATAATGCATAATCGGACACTTAAATGTGTAGTTTATTGATCATTCTGACAGAAATCATATTGCAAAAACAACTGCTATAAACAATATGGGCTGTTATGATGACAGAAATGTTCTTCAAGGCTTTATTCGTATTATCTTAAAACCTTCGCAAAATTTGTACACAAAAATCGCTACTAATATTATTAAATGAGAAAGTCACTATGTCTGTCCGTTACGCTGTTGCCTATACTGAACTGGTTTTGATAAAATGTTGTATAGAGAGAATTTGAGAAATTATATGGGATATTTTAATCGCAAAAAGGTTTGCAGGGGTTTGGAATAAGGGATACGAATTCGTATGCAAGATTGTTATTATCGAAGATAAAACAAACTTTTCTATTTACTCCGTAAATCTTATATTCCCATGTATAATATATATTTATAGACAGACAGTAAGCGCTTATGTTAGGCAACCACTCTATTTAATATTATTATTTGATGGCAAATAAGCATGAAGTTCGTCTGATAGTTCCTTCAGATCTTCACGCAAAGCTAAATCTGTCAGCTAAGTCTCACTCATGCGTTGTTGGCTTAAAGAGGGAGGAAAATGAAATAATTTATGACAAAAGAGAAAGCAGTCTGATTTAGAGAGGATAAAAAGATAAGATAGCCCTTTAGTATTCCTACGTACTAAATAAAAGTAAGCTAAGTACATATAAAACCTAACCGCCTGCTCCCCCCCGGGGTGGAATCGGTATCCGCAACTGGATTTCCCACCGTTAAAAAAATCTGCATATTATAAAGCCACGAGGCACAGTTAGTTAAATGTATACCATTGAACGGTAATTGTTTGTCGTATCGCTTAATATGTATTGTTATCGTAATAGCTTTTGTGATAGTATATGAATTGTGAACCGATGACGCTATAGACTTGTATAGTATATGTTTCAAGATGCGCGGAGATGATTTTTATTACATATATATGTTATCTTTATATTATTATAATGAAATATCTCCAAATTGAAATTTCTTTCATTGTTCTTGAATTAATACTTTTAAACTTCTATAATATTTAAATTATTTAAATATAGGTATGAAAAACTGCGTTGTTTTTGATTTAAATTTGTAATAATATTTATATTTGGTTTTGTTACGAGTAAAGCCGCGGGAAGAAACTTGTAGAGAATTGTATAATATTAACAAACGTTACCACGAAACGATTTAGATTCTACGAAAATGGAGTTATTTGCTCCTTCCGTGCTTAGGAAACTATGCCATATAGAAAGACGGACAAAAAGCTGAATTGAAAATATAATAACTCGGCACGCGCTGAAAGGGAAAACACGTGTCTTGAACTCGGTCGGGTTATACGCGAACTATCGAAACGTTAAGCTCAATAGATGTCTTATTTGTGTTATTATCGTTTTAGATTTTTTGACTCAGCTACAGCGAAGCTATAAGGAAGGAAGAAAACTTAGCAGTCTATGTACATAAAAATCACCTTAGATTAATACACAATTATCTGATTATAACGAGGTATAGAAACGGCCTAAGTATATAAAGCAAAGCTAATAACACAGGTATTCAGGCAAATTTCACAAGAAAATGTTGGCAACATTTCATTTACTAGCATATGGCACCAAAAATATTTTGCTAACCCATAATAATTCTCACTCACTCTCCTCTTCTCTTTTATTCTCTTTCTCTTCCAATCATATTTCATTTTCAACATGCTTTTCCTCTCTAACTTCTTCAACCGCTCCTTAATCCCCCGCCTAAGGGATACTAACACTTAATGGGAGCGCGATCATAATATCTATAAATTTACGTCATGTATTCTGATCGCGTCATTCGAAGCCGAGTAAGGGGCTAGCTATGTTTGGGTATGCTTGATATATTGGTTGCGATTGATCTGTGAATATATTTATTATCTATGTGTATCGCCGATAGTTGCTCCACTTGGGTCTAATAACATCGAAGGGATTCATAAAAAATTTATATTTTTAAATCTAAGATGAACATATGGTCTCAGTTGGGTCACTTATTGGTGTTTTGTTAAATTAAATACCTATTTTTTGTATAGGGTACCTCAGACATAAGTATTAGGAATTTATATTAATTTAATAATGCTATATTTAAATACATGTTAAAATGAAAAAAAAAATGTTTAAAATGTTAAAATAAACTGTTTGTTTATTAAAAATATATGCGTATATAATTGGTTACCTTACAAGAAATCGTTAAAAATATATTTATCTATTATAAGCCACGTTTCAAAAACAAAAGATTTTATCAAAGAAATATTACAGAAGCGACCTTGTAATAGTGTATCTATTCACTATAAGTGTTAAATGAAAAAGTTACATAATAATTTTTCGTGTTTTTAACTAGTTTTTCTGTTTAATTCCACGACTTAATTAAATAAGACAATTATCTATTTTGTCACGATTTAAAACAGAGATTGTCTTCACGTTCAAATGTTAATGACTAAGATATGCTTTACATACAAATTAAAACAAGGTAAATATTAAATTTTTAATTAGCAAAAAATAAGCAAATGAGTGTGTTTGTAACAGTAATATTTTCTACATTGTATTTGTTGAAAAAAAAACGAAAATAATAGTAAAATATAATTTAAATTTCACAGATTTTTCTTTGTTATTACATACATTTATAATTTATAAATATATAGCAACAGCCACAATCCAGAAAGATTCAAATGTAAATTACGAATATATTTTTCGGTCCGGGGATCGGTCCCATAAACACTTAAGCATTGCATTACCGCTTGGCCGATCATCCACTATTATATAGTGATACAATTAAATCTTAAAATTTCGTAATAGTACCAAGTGAAACAAACCAGCCTCGCATTAGAGTGACGTTTTTCTCTTCAAACTAATACGTTACCCACTTAAGGGCTCTCGGAGTGCATGTAGATCATATTCTAGCCATAAAACCAGCTATAATTGAATCATGTATTGTATATGTAAGGCGTGGATATTTTAATGTCTAATGGTAAGGGCGAAAGCAGACTGTTTGTTTAAATATTTTATATAATATTTTATATGGAAGTGTGTAATAAGTAATTTATGTATAGAAATTGTTAATTTGTAAGTAGCAAGATATTTTAAAAACAAGCTTTTAAAGCATTTTTGTTAGTTGCACTATGGTCATGTTCTAACTCTTCGTCAGATCAGCTCCATGATATCGCATTGTCATTGAAGTTACGGTGGTACCAAATTTGGGAATCGGTCTATTGGAAGTGATCTTCCTTGCAAGATTTGTAAACATACAAACATACATACAAAAGGTAGGTTAAATAAAAAAATACAAATCAATTTATTTTGGTATTATGTAACATAAAGAAACTTAATGGACATTGGACAAGTTAGCCGCTAAAGTCGCAATGCAAAGTAGTCTAAAGATGATTTATTAAGTAATTCTTTTTTAACATGAATGTAAATAAGTTAGTCATGTTCGCAAGCCATTTGACATTTTTTTTTTTTTATTTATTTTAGATACACTGAGAGGCTTACACAATAGAAATATACAGGTAAAATTACATTAAACTACTTATTATTATTATTAGACATTAAATGAGAGTAAAGAAAAAAAGCTAGGAATAGAAGCTGTTTGTTTAAGTTGCTCATTTGTTCACTTAAATATCATAGTTTCACCATAATGCTTTAATATTAAATACAACTTTCCGATAATTAACGAATAATATGTATAATAATATAAATAATTATTTAAAGGTCAGTGTACACACGCCCTATAGAAAATTAAAACGCAATTACATTCAGTCATTTGCTCTAATTTTTTCTCGATATTTTTTATCGAATCTATAACATACATAATTTATGAATATAATTTGATGTAAATGAAGTGTAATTTTATATAAATAACTATGCTAACTATGTTGTATCGTGGTTTCGCTTGCGTTATATTTATTTTTTTAATTAAAAGAAAAACAAACTTTAAGACCAGCACCTTTTATCCATTATATCTTCATTTTAATAAAATTTATTTAACAACAGGTAAATTCTGAACCAAACTTCGTGATTTTGGCACAAAGGTAATAAATAAGCTGTTTCTTCCAGGCAACCATATACTTTTTTATTTCAAAACAGCTTCTATCTTGCCGGTTCTTGCCAGTGCCGTTGTTTCTTGCCGGTTCTTCTCTGTAGAAACTGCCTTCTGAAACGGTGGTAAATGTTTCTTTTTTAATACAATGACGATTCAAAATATGTAGCCTAGTAGAAAAAAAAAAACGTATATTTAAACTAATTACTTAGCTTCAGAACTAACCTCTTTAAAATCTTTAACATTATATGACGAGACAGTAATTAGCTCCTAAAACCAAACCTAATTATGTTAGAAGAATGTTGATGAACATTTAATACAAGGAGTTAATTAGTGATTCCCAATACTAGGCGCCACTCTTGTTTTGCTCACATTTCTAACCAAATATAGTTTTGTAGAATTATTGGAATCTGAACTGGATTGTTTTTTCTATATACCTATATGTAGTTGGTTTTTTGCGTCCGCGTTAGTAGAGTACGATTGCCTTATTAAAAATTATACGCTATTAGTGCTTAATGGTTTTAAATGCGTATTTTTCGTTTACAATATTAGGATACCATCATTATCGTGCTAATCCTACGAAGTTCGTCTGTGTTTATGCGCGGAGGAACACTGGTGAAATGAATTTGAAACAAATACCTTTAGACCAGAAAGTCTACATGAAAATCTACTACCGGTTCGGGAATTAACCCGGCGAGGAGAACCGGCGTAAGAAACTCGCACGGGTCCCACATTTTTTACCAAAAGGTGGGCTTCAGTCGGCTGTGACCCCATTCTATGAGAGTCACACATAGTCGCCTCCTTCTTTCCTTGCATGCAATTCCAGCTAAATCTATTCAGAAGTTTTTGCATGAACCAACATCCAAACATGTATATATTCTTACAAGTCTATGTACATTTAAATATTAATCAGGGCAAATGCTTTATACCTAGTTCGTTTTGATGCTTCATGTGTTGGCAGTCTTTGTATTTGTATAGTGTTTAAAGCATCAAAAAAATGTACACTGCTTTGAAAAACGATGACAATGAGGAGTGAAAGAGATACCACTCTATGAAGCTGAAATTAGTCGAGGCTCTCTTTCCAAAGATAATTTATCAGCTGTTTGTACAATCATTTAAGAATTTTTCACAACAAACGAATACACATATTCACTGCTATTTATGCACGAAACAATGCAATAACGTTTATCGCCTCGACGGCAAAAGGATTTTCCTTTTAAAATAATATTTGCTTATCAAACAATTACTGGCGTACAGTTCCTGTCACGGACTGTCATAACGTTATAATTTTATTAAAGGTAATGATTTCGTGTTAATATTTATATCGGTATTGACAATAATTTTGTTACTTTAATGTACGCGAGGAAGATGATCATAAATTCTTGTTAGGGTGTATGTAGAGTGATGTTAAGGTGTGTTTACAATGAACTTTTTAATATAAAACATTATTTTATTAGAAATAATTATAACTATATCTATGAATCGATCGATTTACTCTTGGATGTTACAATTATTTTAAGAGTGAGAGAATCTTTCATTATAATTCTATGACTTCAAAATATTTTTTACAAGCAAAGTCGTACGGCAATCGATCATTTTCGACTATAGACAACAGCAATACTCAAGTTCCTAGAAATTTCTTCCTTTTTACAAGCTTTTATTTAACTTGCAATGTATGTATGTATGTATGTATGTTTGTGTGTTCGGGTGGAATTTTATAACTCAATTTTAAGGCACTTGCCCTCAACCGATTGAGCTGAAATTTTGCATGCACGTGTATATCCGATGACAATGC
>JADANM010005075.1:773672-792502 GCA_026213755.1 Eurema hecabe | reverse complement strand
AAAAAAAAAACGAGACACGACAAATAACTTGCAAATTTATGTTCAGAATACATCTATATTTTGCGGCGACCTTTTGCTAAATTGTAATTTGTCTAAGCATAAATTGGATCGTTTTATTGTATTTTAAACACTTTAGCGAGACATATACATAATTTTGCGATTCTAGACTAGTTGGACAGAGATTACCATACCCCCCAGCGGTACGCCTGTTATATACAACCTCCTTAAATATAAATCATCGAATTAGGCGACATTAATTTTTCATAGCATACACGTAATTTTTATAAGTGAATAATAATTATTTAAACATGATATATTTCTGTAACGTTCTGAATTCCAACAATTTTAAATTTAACATGGATTGGATTTTTTTACATATTTCTTTTTTTTAAATTAGTTTTATTAAGCAAGACTGTCCCTGTTTTAAAGTAATAATAATAATAATGTTAATTTTTATTTAATAATAAACACAAATACACTAAACACTAGCCAATTTTACAATAAAACTTAGAAATGTGTTATATTATGATGATCTCTAGTGCCCACACTAGGATATGTGTTGTGGGTGACTAGTCTCTTCTGTAATTATTAAAATACACAGTTCTTTAGATTTTTAATTTACAAATAAATTAATTTAACGTTATACTCTATATAGATATATGAGTGAAAGTGTGTGTGTGTGTGAGCGTTGTGATGTTGATTTCTTATCATATTTCTAAAGATTGCTTTTACATTATTTTATGTCATTTGTACTTGAAAGTCTCCTTAATTATAACATGCATTAAATTGTGTTAATAAATAAATAGTCAATAATTAGTAGTCGTCTAAAATAGGGTATTAAAAAAACACACATTAACTCGACATTAAAATGCAAATACAGCATTCCATAATTATTTATCAAACCCAAACAACTAGTTTCAACAATTTAAGCGTTCTCTATTAAGTTGTTTCGCCGCTAATAGGAAATATTAATAAGCTATTGAATTTTAATTTTATTGTTAATTATATTTGTTTTTTTAAGTTTTTACCGCTACCCCGCAGTGATGTGGTTCTTTAGTTTGGAGAGACATTTTTATATTACATATAATATTCGTAACATCGGCTTAGTTTGATCTTTGGCCTTTTGTGTTTGTAGAATATTTAATTTTGGAGTAATTTTTGGGTTCCATGTTAAAAAAATGGATGTCTAATATAATGAATACAAATAAGCTATGGCATATTATTTAATATTGTCTATTTCGAGTGTGAAATTCTTGTTATAGTAACTATAAAAGAGGATTTACGGGTTAGTGTTTTTAATAAACTAGCGGACCCGTGGCCACTTCGTTGGGCATAATGTTACCAATCATTTTTTATATAGCTTAAGACACTCAGCAATAAGGTGGCTTTCTATTGGTGAAATAATTTTTTAAATCGGTTCAGTAGAGAGATTATTTCTTACAATTTTATAAACACAAACTTTACTTCTTTATAATATTACTCATATTAGTATAGTCTATACATTTTTATGAAATGTCTCCTAGGCATTCATTTGGACAATCTCGACCATTGACAATCGCAAAGTCGCCTCACGAATGCGTTGCTAGCCTTTAAAAAAATGAAAAGATAGATAGAAATCATATTAAATAAAAGATATGAGAGAGAGAGAGGGAGTAGTAGGCCTCCGATGCTCTCGCGGAAGAGTCTGCGAAGGTACCCAGGATTCCGACTCGCTGCGGCAAAACGATTAACAGTGATGTTTTGGTCGGTAGAAGTCCGACATAACCCGTGGTCCTTCCCCGAGGTCCATGGGTATCCTATGAGGACTTCCCCACTATAAAAAAAAGGCCTCCGATGCTCCCGCTTACCGCATGAAATGCAATGACTTCTCCGATGAGATGCCATTAATTGACACGGGTTTTTGCTTCTCAATATCTATTATCTATACTAATATATAAAGCTGAAGAGTTTGTTTGTTTGTTTGTTTGTTTGTTTGAACGCGCTAATCTCAGGATCTACTGGTTCGAATTGAAAAATTCTTTTTTTATTGAATTGACCATTTATCGAGGAAGGCTTTAGGCTACATAACATCACGCTGCGACTAATAGGAGCGAAGATATAATGGAAAATATGGAAAAAACGGGGAAAATTATTCATCTTTGAGGGCTTTCTTTGCGTGCGCTGCGAAAACGGTTCAAGATACAAAAATAATATGTATGAAATAATTATTCCTCTTTAAATGATCTAAAAAAAAGTCCGCGACAGTATATGTCTATCTTCTAAGATTGACTCACTATAACATAATAATAGAAATAGATCCGACGGGGACGAAGTCGCGAGCAACAGCTAGTTAACAATAATTTGAATTCCAATATGAGGCAATGTATTGAAACGTATAAGTTTGTAATGTTCCCTCTACCAAATAAAGTTTAAAATATTTATGCAGATGACGCGATTCACTATTTGTGTGCGGCTTGTATAAATGTAGTTTAAGAGCTGAATAAAATTTGGAATATTATAAAAAAATCCATTAAAAATTACGCTTAATATTTTTGGTGAAAAAATCGGTTGATTATTATACTACAACGATGATTATTCTAGCATTGTTTTAAGTTTCCCAGTTTAATATTTAATTTGACTTTGACTTTAATACTAAAATGGTTCGTCCAAAATATGTCCTAATATTTTTTTTAAATGATGATTTAAATGATTGACACAAATATAATACTAATATAGCAATATGTTTTGCTAGGAACGAAGGAGAAATAAAGCCTACTTCTGAAGGATTATAATCTATTTTGTTCCGTTGGGTATCCACAAAGCCATGACTATTTCTATATCTAATTTTTCGATACCGTAAAAAAATTAAATGCAACAAAAACTTCATAAATTCTCCACATAAAATGTATAAGTTCTCAGTGTAAAAATACCTAGAAAAAATCTTTAACCAGCTCATGTACTATAAGTTCAACTTCAATAATTAATTGTATATCATACTTGAACGATCAATAAAATGCATAAAACACTACACACGGGCTCGCCGGTGACGCCTTATTAAACGCGTCCAATACAGCCTTAAATTAAACACAAATGGATGGGTATTTAGGCTGATCAAAATTGTAAGGCTGTGTGTATCATAACTGTTAAAGTTTTCGACTTTATATCTTAGTTATACTTAGTAATAAATTATAATTGAACTTATAGTACGACCTTTTTACCCGCGCTTACACTGGCACTGGTCATTCTGCTATAATAATCGGTAGAATCGCGCTCGTAATTGACGTATTAGTGCGAGAAAGACAACACGACTGGGACAACCAATCAACGCTCGCGCACCCAACGATCACAAACCCCGCGCGCCGCACCGGTACCTTGATACCTTATTTTTGACTTCTGCGCAGGTTTCGTTCACCGCTAAAGGTAATTGACGGTTACTATACCTCCAATAAAACGTGTAAAAAATGTCATGATGATCCTTGTAGTAGTTTGTGCGTGAAAGCTTAACGAACATCCATACTTTTACATATTTTATAATATTTGAGTAAGTATAAGTATTTATGGACTGAAAGAAAAAATGCGTTAACAACTAAAACGCTACAAATAAATAAAAAATATACTATCGAGATTTTTAGTTGTACACAATATATGAGACAAGTATATTTTTATAAAATGTCTTGACCAAAAAGTACCAGTCAGAACACGTCTTTACATTTTATTAGCGTTCATACTCTCAAGGTGCACAATACGACGGCCAATCAATAAAAATTGGTTCATTATGCGTCGCATTGATATTGCTTTTAATTAACTTTATATTGTCAAGGCTATTGGTTCTGGCGCGAAATGTGACTAGAATATTTCTTTATAGGCTTGAAGCTTGCGAAAGTGTAAGTAACGTCATAGCAAGTCAACAATGTCACTGTGCTCCGGTCTGAAGGGCACTGTAGCCAGCGTGATTACTGGGCTAATGAGTCTTAACATCTTATGACTCAAAGTGGGGAGCGTCAATGTAGAAGCAGTTCTGGGTAGCACTACATTGGTTATGAGCTGGCGTTTTTCTTACCATCAGGAGGACGTCCAGCTCGTCTCACCACTTCATAGAATAAAAAGAAAAAAAGAAAAGTCCGTATGTGTGCGCGGAGGAACACCGGTGTACTTCAGTCGGTAGTGACACCATTCCGAGCGAGTCACACGTAACCGCCTCCTTCTCCCACGAGGAGGACGTGGTACGTGCAAGAGGTTTACTAACTAAAAAAAAAGTTAATTGACTGGTGAGCTACCTTAATTTGAGTATCAAACATATTATAGGATAGGTATGAGAGTAGCATGAATTAAAAGATTGTGAAAAGAAAATATGATTATTATGGAATATCAAGAAATAGAATATATATATTATCACTACATATAGTTTAAAACAAAGTCGCTTTCTCTGATGTAAGTATGTATGCTCAAATCTTAAAAACTACGCTACCCATATTCATACAATTTATTAAATAGATAATGTTGGTAACGGTGATTTAAGAGGAAGGTATATGTATTTATAAATAATAAATACAAAATATATGCGAGCAAAGCCGGGGCGGGTCGCTAGTCTATTTATATAATGAACTAATTCTTAACAATTCAACAAGAAAAAAAACCAGAGCATGGGGACCATTACAAGCGTCCGCTTCCCGTAACTCATAATAATTTTTAATTATCACCAACCGGCCGAGATTATGATTATAATTTAATATAATAACACGATCATAAATGCCGACAAAACGAAATGCTCTCATTTGTTAGCGCATAACTGTACGCTTATCCTAATAAGGCTCGCGTACAATAAAACCTTAACAGATTTAATTGATATTATTAAGTCTTTCCGTTCACGATCCGACACCTTTCTTTGAACTATTGTATAGGATATTAACCCCTAAATAAAAGGTATTAAGGGCTATAAAAGCATGGGGGTAAGTGTTGACAATAGAGTTTTTGACAAGTTTGTTGTCACTCGGTTGTGCGAAGAGCGCGGTCACAAATCATGAGTTTTTCAGAAGGAATCGCCACAGAAAATGCTGCTCGTTAGCGAGTAATGGCTCTGAGGTACATTCGACTGCGTAATTTTATAGTGACTTAAAGTAGGAAAGACGACCGCTTGGCGCAGTGGTAACACAACTGCTTTCTGCGCGAAGGGTCGAAGGGTTCGATTCCCACACCGGAAAAATATATTTGTAATTTACATTTGTATTTTTCTGGGGTCTGGATGTTGCTATGTTTTATATGTATTTACAAAAAAAGTATATATATTATGTTATTTATTCCGTTATCTAGTTGCCATAAACGAGACACACATCCGTTCAATATTAACAAATAGAAACAGCCTCAACATATTATCATGGTTGGGAATAGGTAACAACTTCAGTACTGATTTTCAGTTAAGTGTATGTCTCTCAGCTATAGGTGCTAATCGGATAGACCGATGTAGATACGATTTATTGAGTGGTAGATAGAAATAATAATGCGTTATATAAGTTTTGGTGACTTTCTCTAATGTTTTGAAAAATGAATTATAAACTTGATATCGCAGTTTCATTATTTAATTATGATCCCAGAAAATATTTTGAGTTAAATTATTATTTAATATTAACTACTCGTATCAAAAAAACAAAAAATGTGTAGCGTTAGAAGTGTTTTGTTTCTTAAATAAAAAAACGCAGTTTCATACTAAAGTAAAAACAGAACGTACAGGGTAATCTCAAGAAAAACAGAACCACGTTTTTACAAAACAAGTTACTTAAAAAACTCTAACAAATTAGTTCACCATAACTTCATCGACAGCTCACCTTCTTGTTCAAACATACACGCATTGAAGCCACCTCGTTAGCGCGTAATGGAAGGATTATTGAGTGTTCCTTTGCTTGGGAATTGCCATAGAAATTCCATGCCTTGCTTAGCTAAGTGAATGAGTTTCGTTACATGTTTTCACATAGCTAGCTAAATATGGGATTTAAATTTGCGATCAGTAACTCGGCTTGTAATTACGATTTTAAAGGCGTTTGGACTTAATTAAGCGAATGAGACGAGGGAGGTGAGGGCAGTAAATTTCTGCTAACTGTATTCACGTGTTTGGCTATTTATATATGTATATATGTAAATATGTTTTTTATATTTTTCTTACACCCCCTTCTTTTACTCTGTCCACTTTTCCTAAGTCTCAGGTTGTATATAAGAAATCAGTTTTAATGATAAGACCGACTATTGTACCGTTTTCTTTATTTTTGGTGTTTTATTGTTATATCTGATAGTTAAGGTGTGCAATAAAGAGTTAATTATTATTTTACATAAAAATACTCATTCTTAGTTGCGAAGAAAAAGTAATATAGATGAAATTGGTATGCAGTTTTCTATGCTTAATTATCTTCAGAATCATTGTCTGAATGAAGGGTGCATTTTCGGAATTATGTTATTAGAAACCTGTTCATAGAGTAAAGACAAACATGTGAATATAAATGTAATGGTAACTCATAGATATTTTTGTTTGATAGCTTTTCTTAATCAATTGAATAGTATAGGTCTTTTTAGTATTGTAAAAAAATTAGTCAGGAATGAATTCACCATTAGGTACGTTGTTAAGTATAGGTCGCGTCACGAATCTTTATCGCTGAACAAAACCTGTGCAGAAGTCAAAAATAAGGTAACTAGCTGACCCGGAGAACTTTGTTTCGCCTTAATGGCAAGAAATAAACAGATTGTGTTTTTTTATTGAAAAAAATACAAAAAATTAAATACCTACCTACCTAGTATCTTATGTCCGTCTCCTGGCTCTAAGCTACCTACCAATTTTCACCCAAATCTGTTCTGCCGTTCTTGAGTTATAAGTAGTGTAACTAACACGACTATGTACATGAGAAAAAATTAAGAATACATATAGATAGACATATTCTCACATTTCATATATATAATGTACACTTCCTCATGGGACTGTACGTTCGAAATCGCCAAAGCGATTTTAACGAGCACATATCGCCCTAATTGAGATTACACCTGCGGCCAAAAAATTATGTCGTCATGCCCCCAAATGGGGCTGATTTATTAAAACGTCTGCTCCATAGACAGCTCGCAAGTGGAGCATATTTTTTGGTCTTGACTGTACAAATTATTGAACTTATCAAGCGGTCGTTCAAAGAGGAAACAGTTAAAGGCTGTAGAAATTATAAATGTATGTTTTTGAAGTTTTTATTTAACTATAACCTGTACTGGAAATATTTTTTATATTGTATCTTAGCTTTTTAATAACAGTTAAAAATAGGTCTTATAATTAATCCATAATGTGTTTAGTAAAATCCCACTTAATACGTTTCGTAAAAAAAAAACTTTTAGGCTTCATTCAGCTGTTTTAAAAAGAGATGTTTTTAAAGAAATTTTAATATTGTTAAAGACAATATTGACTTAGTTTGTTAAATCGTGTCTGTGGAACTACTAAGCCTGTCGAGTTTCTGTGAATCAGAATTAATTTATCAAACATAGATTTGTTTTTGTGAAGTCGCTCTTAATGTGATTGGAATAGAGTATTAGATTGGTTAAAGCTACAAGAAAGAGTTAATTAGAATTTCTGTCTGCTGTTTGTATGTTTAAATCTTTAAAATCTACGCAACCGATTTTGATGAGTTCAAGTGATTCAAGAGAAAGAATAATTAGTAAATATAGAGCTATATTTTAATGCTGTTTTAATTATATTGTTTCAATATATGCTGCGTAATTAAGTACACTCTACTTATTGCTTGTTCAATAGTTTCAGTTCCCTATAAAGAAATCCTATTACAATAAACATATTTTTCGTTTTCATGCTTGACTGGAAGATAATAATTTTAATTGATTAGGCATTACATCAATTATAGTATTATTTATAATAGAAATTTAAATTTAAAGTAACCTACAAAAAGAATAAAAGGTAGAATAAATAAAAAACCAAAATTACTTTTCAGAACTATAATGAGCATTCGACTATGTTATTGGCGTGAACAATACAAGAAATGTATCAAATTATAAAATCTTCAACAAACGATAAACAAACAACGAAACATTAACACGAAACACAAATGTACTAAAAAATACAAAAAAATTACAATAACCTTATCTAATATGACTCAATTAACTGGCCTAGAACTAAAATAAATACTTAATCAGATCCCAACGTTTAATTTACAATATCCATTAATTTATACATTACTGGTCTTATTCAAAAAGAAAATAAAAATAAAAAAAGACGTTAAAAAGTGGCATGTCCACAAAAAATCTAAAAAGGTGGCTTCAGAAAAAAATACAGTGAAGAAAAGAAAACAAAATATGAATTTAAATCATTCTATAAAAACAGTATTATTTGAATAAGACCTTTTTAATTTAAGATTTATACTGGCCTTTAATCCCATACAACTAACCGGTAATACACTGGCATATAACTGGCACAAAAATAATATAAAATAACATTTAGGACATTTCGCTATTCTTATTTCTTCAAAAAAAATAGCAGCGCGCTGTACGAAATGACAGATTTATTTATCTCATCCATACATGTTTTTTGTACACAAAAATATTAATCTACAAAAATATATTATATTTTCAATTCACTAAATACCCACACATCGCCAAACATTGAACTTCAAAGTAAAAAAATATTTTAGGAAAAATAATCTTGACATCATGGCATCTACTATCACTTAAGTATCGTTGTGACTTATACTATTTTTATATTTAATATAAAATTAACTTCTATACAGAGAAAAAGGAAGGAATGTTCTGATTTCTTAAATACTGTATGGCAGAGTATTTAATATAATTTTTTACAGTTTCAACTACCTAGTATGTTACCTATTTACACATAAATAAGAGATTCATGGCTGGAATGGCATCTAGCCCGTCATAGGCACTTCTTCAGTCCTTTTTGATACTAGACTTAGGTCGAGAGGATTCTTCATTATTTCCTTAGTGTCTGAACTTAAGTCGATACTCAATTCCGGCTCCGAGTCGCTCACTTCTTCATTCTTAGGACTTCTAAATAGAACCGTCGATTTGATGGAGAGATCTATTGGCTGGTCTTGTTCAACAGCTATACCAGCAACTGCTGGTGAATGTAAGAGCAGATCACCGCCGTTACGATTCTGCCAACCTTGGATACCAATGGGTCGCAATTGAGGAATAGGCGATGGTAGAAATGGCACACTACGAGGGGCAAAGCTTGGTGTCGCACTCAAAGGCTGTGATAAACCAAACGGCGAAGGCGCTAACACCTTTTTTCTTCTGACATCTTTAGTCTGATTCCTCATAGCTTGAAGCCGAACGTCCTTGTCGCTGCTTGGCGATAACGCCGGCCGGAATATACTCAATCCACTGGTACTTCTAGAGCTATTGTCGTCTTCAGGGTCAGCGGACGACGCCCCCGAGTCTGAAGGTGATACGCTCTGTCGTGTGACGTCATCTGTGAAAGTCTTCTCGGAATTCTTGTAGTATTCCGCTAGAGCGGCTGCTGGGAGCAGGTTAGTGGGTAGGAACGATGGATTGATAGACGAATTAAAAGTAGGGGGAGATTTGTTGGATTGTAGATGTTGTATATGCTGCTGTTGTTGCTCTTGAAGAAGGCAGTGGATCTTGAACCAGTTGGACCGCCGGCCGTACCTCGAGCCCGACTTGGACATACCCACGAGCAGGCATTTCCGTAACCGGCACGCTTTGCACGCCGTCCGGTTTTTCTTATTGATAACGCATTCGCCATTGTTCTTGCATTCGGATATCGAGGACAGGTTGTTGTACGTCCGCCCGAAGAACGACTGCAACAAGAGAAAATCGATTTAATACATGGAAATTTAAGAATTCGATTTTCGCAAAAACGACAACGCCGTCTGCATTAATTTGGTGTAAAATATTGACAGGCTTCCGCGGCGGGCATAAGAAATAGTAATTTATACGGCGTACAGTTAAGCCGCGGAGTCATTCGATTCGAGGCATCGCTGCTCGAAATTAAAAACTACATTTTTCAAAAAGTCATCATAAAGAGCGGCGCGGCGGAATCTGGGTCAGGCGAGGGACGTATCTCACAGTTAATATTACAGATGCATTTATGTCCTGTAGCGAGCATAAATAATGGGCGTGTTTCTGCATTTTTGGCTTTGGGAGCCCTGCTGGGAACGACCTCGCTTCTTTCTTACTCAATTAAATTCGTACGATACATAAAATATGTGATTATGTTACAGTTTCACTCGCGCTTGGCTCGCTTTCAGTAAATAAGGTTCTGTCACATAATTTTACATCGCTACGTATCGGTATGACATTCGGATTTTCGTTAGCGATCAGATTTCAATTCCATGAATAAGTTAATAAATTGATTTTATTAATGAAGCTTATTTTCTTTTTGTGTTTAACAAATTTTTAAATCGGATTTTATCAATTGATTCCGGAATTATAAATTAACTTTATCTTGTAAGGGATTTATTAATTCTAATCCTGATTTGTTTCACACTATTTGGATTATTCTCATATAATCTATATCTCAAATAACTTGAATTTTATTGATTTTAAATGACTTTTATATCTATGAAGTAATTTCGCAGATTCCTATAACGCGACAGTCTCACAACCTACGAGTTGGTAAAATTCATAATTACTACAATATTAACTACCATCATCTAACAATAACATCCTTAGACCGGTTCACATTGTAGAAAGACGGTTCCCATATATTAACCAAGCATACTTTATACAAAGCAAAGACCACAGGCAAAAACCGCGCCTTGACGTGGAGCTGCGGATATTAGCCCGAGATATTATATCATAACTAAGCAAGGATCTAAGGAGCAATCGGACATCCAAACGCTGTTATAGTACAGGTAGCCTTAAACGCAAGCGGACAATGCTATCTAGCTGTACTTCATTAACGAAATAACTGTTTAAAGCACCTCACGTCGCACCGTCCGATTCGCGAACGCATGTTTATGAGTCGGGAGATGAGAAATCGTCGATAGCTCGTTCGTTATGGGCGCGGATCTGTTTAAGATAGCTGGCTCTAATTGAGCGCGTACGTGCTTCGCCTACCCGTAATTGTGCTAGCTATGATGTATATGCTCCAGAATGTCGCGAATAATTGACCAAGCTTTTAAAGTGAGCGTTTGTTTGAGTTTGTATTGTGGTTGGTATAGATAGTATGCCAATAGTCTAGTCTTTTGCAAACAACAAAAAATTGAAATAAATTTGTTTATTTGCTGTCGTTGCCGTTATGGTAGGTATGGAAGAATGATTTAGATGTGACGTGTTCGTTATAGATTATGCTACCTTGGAAGCATGGGTCAAAGTGTTCTTAATGCACCGTATAATAAAATTATTATTATGAACCGATCATTTGTTGCATTTTTTAGTGTAAGAGTCTTTCAAAGCAGTAGAATAATTAATGTATTAAAAAATGTGTTGAATTCAACGCAATTGATACCCCAGTACCCAAAATAACTACCAAATTTTAATTCCAAGCGCTCAGTATTATGCTAATACGGAATAAAAATTTATTATTCACGCCATAAACGTTTTTAAATTTATTCCGATCAATAATCCGTTCAAATGTCCAATGATTTCCTGCTGCCATTTTCAGAAAATTATATCATCGGAGATTTATTTCGCACGAAATATGAATAATGTAAACCTATCAATGTCTCATTATGATAGTAGTTAAGTAGATAGCTTTGAAACAAAATAGTTTTTATTCATACCTCTTTAGAGCATAAAATGTTTTGATTCGTTTGAGTTATCTGTTGGAGCTTTGGATATATTTTGACGCGCGATTTCGGACTCTGTTCTCTCAGCTATTGAAGTTATATTTGCTTGATGGTTGATAGATTATATTGGACTGAATAAGCATAGCTGAAAGAGCTGTCAATACAGAGCCTATCTGAGATCATATCTCGTAGATAGTTAAGGGTGACTTGGACGATTTTATTTTTAAAGCTGATGTTTTAATTACAGTAAGAAATGTTCTAGAAAGAATTTCAATGAAAGAGATGTTTTAATCAGTTGTTGTTTTTAGTGACATAAGATTGTATATCTTATTTGATACCAAGGGTTATTCAAAAGATGTGAGATGAACAAATGTACTGTGACCCTATCCGACAGAATAGATAGACATAGTAGTGTAAATGATAATATTTGATTGGTGTAAAAGATTTATTAAAAAAATATATTATATTAAATGAACCGCCCAATGTGTACTTAAATGCGATTTCAATTCTGTTTTTTATATACTCCTCGAAGTACAAGGACGATTCCTAAGCAGAAAAAAGGGTAGGATACAGATACAGCGATAACGGAATCGCCTAAGACCAGTTAGTTGATACTATGAATACTAACAAAGTATATCAACAAAAACAAAAATGTCCTAATGCTCCAGCTAGCAAGGAAACCAGATAAAATCGAAACATATTTGAAGCGTACAAGCGTAAAGTCCCAATAAATCCAGTTGTAGGCTAGTTAGCGAGTCGACGGAGCATTATCAAGATATCTGGTAATTATGTTACATGCTTTACAAACTGTTCGGTTAACTTTGGATATTTTACGTAAACTGTAGCAATGTTAGCGATCTTATCTTCCTGTTATTACCTACTGCTATATTAATATTGTGATAAATTTTATGGAGATTAAAGTAGGCGAGTTTTATTACGTTGTAGGATCTGGGTCTAATAGGCTGGTCTTAAAATATTTTTACAATAAAAGGCTAAATTAGTTTGTACCACAAGTAGATTTGACTTTGATATATTTAAGAAAATTGACGTATTGATATTATAAATAACAACAAGCCAATTTAATATGATGATTTTCACTGGTTTTTCATGTGATTAGATTAGACATACTTTGCAAAAAAACGACCGAGTTAAACAATAAATATTCTTAATTAATATCATTTAATTCCGAGATCTTCATTCCGCCTACGTCGCTAATCATACTATAAATGGCCAACGTGAGTATCACGATACTATAATATTATTCATATGCGTAATATTTTGTAAGTTATGACAAATCTACGCGAACGTGTCGTGGGCGCGCCTTCTCACGGTAAATCGTTTTTGTTGTGTCGTCGTACTTTTCACTTCATTTTCTTCGATGGATGAGAGAGCTGGTTATAGAATATAAATTTGTATGCTCCATAGTATGTATGTATATATTTTATGCGCTTATTGCGAGCGTCATTATCATCATCATCATCTCAGCCTATCCCTGTCCACTGCTGGACGTAGGCCTCATTCATTGCGAGCGTATTTTAAGGATAATCGTTCTTTTTTACCCGACTACGGCAAAGCCAAAGGAGGGTTATGATTTTGACAGGCTATGTATGTATGTATGTATGTTCATCTGTTCCCTCGTAACTTCTAAACCACTAATCAGAATTCGACAAATGACATATCATTAGAAGCGTCTTAATTGTCCGCTGGTTATAGGCTATATAGATTTTCACCAAATTCAATGTGGCGCCCTCTAGCGGACAAAATATACAGAGTGAAAAAATAAAGTTAAGCTAGATATGCCGTGTTTGGTATCATTTTAAAGCGCTTCACTTGTACATTTCGAATATATATATATTACTAGCATTTGCTTGTGACTTTACCTGTATTCATGGGGTACTTTTATACTTTTTCAGCGTCGTTTTTTGTCGTAGTTGGGTTTTAGTTTTTTTACTTTATCTTGTTATTACTGAATTTTCATTGTAAGAAACCTTAGAATTTATGTCGCAATAGTAATAACTATAGTAATAAATAGGTTGATGATATAACTGTTACAAAAAAAGTCATTGCATATTCAATCGTATTAGAAATATCTAGAAAGTAAAATGTTTTTATGGAACCAAAATATTCCTCAATTATTTAAGTTCTTTATCCGTTGTTTTGTTGCCACGACTAAATCTCTGTTTAGTATAGGACTAGTCAAAATAATCGTCCTGAAGCATAAATAAATTTATAATAAAATAAAGAACGTCTTAAAATTTACGATAGCTTGGTAGATACATACACACATACATAAAATGGCCAATAAAATATTAGGTACAATAAAAGCACAATAGTGCGCTCGGTGTGAAATGTTTTAACAATGTGGTTTTTTAACATCTTGATTACTATTGGCAGTGTTTTTGTAATATTCACATTATAATTGAAATAGGTTAAGTATTGTCATGTTTATTAAAAAAAAAATAATCGAACATATATGGAACTGACTTATACAATAAATTTAGTATTGCCAAGCTTGGGGAAGCTACTTGGGAAAATGTTAGTTTAAATAAAAAGGTTAATAATTTTATATAATATATACATTATACCTATAATTAGCGCATAACGAAAGAACACCTGGACCAATATTTTTTTTAAAATAATATATTTATTAAAATATAAGGATGGAGAGAAAATAATGTAATTATAATTTTTGACAGAAAGAAGTCTGTCGGGGTCCGCTAGTATTTCATATTCGTCATATAATTATTAGGCCAATTAATATCGCTTCGAAATGTTTTCTTAGCTTGCGTAATCAGTTGACTGAAGTGGTACCACCAATTCGCACATTACGAGTGTAAAGCAAATAAGTTTTTGCGTCGAATGCTAAATATGATGCAACTATCTACTTGATCCGGCTTCGCTCGGGATGAATATGGAAGACCTACTTCATAATGAAAAATGATCTTATTTGTGCTAGTAATAATATTTTTAATTGTGTAAAAAATGTAACATTTATTGTACTTCTATTATTGTATACATTTATAATCTTTTCTGGTAATGGTGTCAATTATACATACATAATATCTTTGTTAGTTTGCTCCGTTATACCTTGTCGGTCTTAATAGTAGGTTTTAATATTGGAAAATCCTTATATGTCGGTTATGTCGGCCTTACCGACAAAACCCCCTCGTGCTCCGTTTAACCACAGCGTGTAGGGGTCATGGGTACTTACGTAGCACTAACTACTTTTCTTACTACAATAACTGCATATATGACAACTATATGTAGTCAAGAGCGTGATTTTAACCATTTGGAGTCAAGAATGCGTATAATTTATTCAGAATAGATCGAGGAATGTTTTTTGTGATCGGCGCCTACGCATGACCCGGCGATCTATGCAAATACAGGTGTCCAATGTTGTGTCACGAATGTACTAATTTTATTATTGTTTTTTTTTTTTGCTATTACCTTCGTTTCATTCTTTTTTGGTTTAAAATAACTTTTATAATATGTTAAGGTTTATTTTAATAATATGAAAAGGGGAGACGAGCTGGACGCACTCCTGATGGTAAGAGTAGCCAGCCCATAGCCAATGCAGTGCTACCCGGAACTTTGCTATTATTAATTAATTAATGCACAAATATAATATGCTCTATGCAACTTAATGTTTGTTTTGATATATTATTATAATGTAATAATAGTATCAATTTATAATGTAATTCTTATAAAATATTTAGTTTTATGACTATAATGAGTTGTTTTATGCATATTTAATCTTTCATCTGAGGTATTTATATTTGTCAATGTTGTTTGGAAGAAATTAATGCCAAGTGATTCTATATAGGTATATAATTGTGTTTTAACAGTGACTTAATATATCACTTTACAGATCTATCCTATACTAGCAGTTCCCCGTGGTTTTACCTGCGTTGGTCACGTTCCCGGAACAATACCGGGATGCACAGTATAAATATATCCCATGTTACTAAGTGATAATGTAGCTTTCTAATAAAAAAAGAATTATTAAAATCGGTCCAGTACTTTTTGAGTTTATTCGCTACACACAAAAATACAAATCTTTCCTCTTTATATTATTGTAGAAAAAAGCTTGACTTAGTAACGACATATGACTACACTTTATTAAGACATTCCAAAACAAACAAAAAAACATTACCATCTTCGAACACTTGATACGTGCTATTAGTTTAATCGAGCCATTCCGTAGCTTGGGAAATGTCAACCAACGGATTGAAATCTGTCTCAATTTCTACACGAAGATAAAAACATTAAGCTCAGCCGTTTGCTTTTAAATAACTCTTAAGTGATGCATTTATTTCTTTTGAACTTTGAACTAGATTTTTGTATGGCTTTTGTAGTTAAGACACTCGTAAGTACGATGTATTTTATAGAGACAACGGGGTCGTCAAATAAGACGGTCAGACGTCTTCGCCAAGCACTAGGGCCATTCTGGACCAGACTATTGATAGAAAAATGGAAGCAATTGGAGGAAGCCTTTGTCGAAAGACACATCGAAACGAGAGATATATTATAATAACTAGCGGTTTCCCGCGACTCCGCCCGCGTGGATATTCATACAAACTTTCATCCCCTTTTTTATCCCCTTGAGGGTAGAATTGATCAAAATCCTTTCTTAGCGGAGCCTACGTCATAACATCTATCTGAATGGCAAATTTCAGCCCGACCCGTCCAGTGGTTTGTGCTGTGCGTTGATAGATCACTATGTCAGTTAGTCACCTTTGAATAATATATAAAAAAAAAAAACAATAATAAAAATAAAAGTCAAAAGTTTAAATGTGTAACAATGTTCTCTTTGTTCAGAATAAAAGGCTATTATCATTATCATTATCATTATCACCATTTAATAGAGACATGGTGTTAGACTAAATTGGGATGACACGTCCAGGGTGGTATCAACCTCACACAGAAAACAGGTGTCAAGTAATGGCATCTCATCAGAGATGGCATTGCGTTTCATTTTTTAAAGGTTAGCAACGCAGTCATGAAGCCTAGCGACTGTTCATGGGAGGTAGTTTCTTATCGTCAGGCAGACTTTATACTTCCACCATCATATTATATAAGCCACCCGAGCACAGGGGTTGTCACGAGTGTGAAACCGCACCGCCCTGTGAAAACTAGCCCTTCTAACCTCCTATCTATCTACTTTGTTAGAAGTCTTCTATCCTTTCTGATATGTCTATTCATCCAAGATCTTAATACTACATATTACACATTACTTAGCAAAGACGAGCTAGTTCTAAAGTCATTTTTATGTAAAGAGGCTTTTTTCCTCAAATGACGTCACGATTCCAAGAAATCCGGTAATATGTAACGATTTATGTATTTTGAGCGTGAGTGATCCATATCTAGACCGCAGTAGAAACCGTTGAGTCAATAATATGATTCTAGGGAAATTACTCAATTTATTTATAGACTATTTTATGAAAGTGATATTTTGTATGTATGGCTAACTGCTAAACAGATTTGGCTGATATTTAGCACGCACGTAGATTATAATCTGTATTAATGCTATAGATATTTTATCCGTATATAATAGATATTTATATTAATATACTTCTAAAAGAGCTGCTTCTAAGAGAGAAACGACAACACATTTGCGAATGCCTATGCATTCCATTATTCTATATTATTTATTATTTTTAAAGGACTGCGACAAATTTGAAAACGATCAAAGCATTTTAACATTACACGAATTTTCGGTTTTACTGCAAATAAATAAATTATTTAAGGAATTCATGCTGACTTATTCAATTATTACGACGAAAGAATATATACTTATAACAACAATATCCTTCGTGACTAAATTATTTTAATAACTTATATCGCATATAAAAATTAAGTTACCCAACGAACCTTATACAAAATACTCATTAATCCATAAAACAATAACTTTACATTATGTAATTGCTGTTCACCGATACCCTTGTTAACGTCCCGACAATTAATGAGTCATTAATTTAAATACGTGCCATAAACTTTTATTTTATTGTGTATTTACATACAGTGAAATTACACTTTAAAAAGATATTGTAATCGCGTTTAAGTTGTAAATTCTGTTTGGGGTAAACTTAAAAAATACTGCGCAAATTTTCATGCGGTTTGTATTAATAGATAGAATGATTTTTCTAAGGCCCATGGATATCCAACAAGGATTTCCTTACTATTCGAGTACCTACGTATAGAAATGTACCAAGAAAAGTCTTTATCGATATTTTATTTAAGAAGTAGATTAAGAAAGTGTTAATAATACAAATAAAACAAATAAATCTATTAATAAGCGTCGAAGACTAGTTAATATTGAAATAAACTCAATGAACTTGTGACTCAGTTTCCACAAGCAATAAAAAGATACAAGAATTTTAATAACAGCACCCGTCACATAATTTAAAGTAAGCTCCCATAGACACCATTTCTTCCATAGAAATATCGTATGACACGTTTCAATGGGATTTTAGGGCATACGATTTTTGTGTTGACGTAAATGTCGTATGTCGTGAGGCGTAAAGGGTATTATTTCGTCATGAGCTTTACTCGCCCGGAGGTTTACAATATGTCGGACCGTATAAATAGTCGTAAACATAAATGTATGTAAGCATACGGTTTTGACAATAAAGCCGCGCGTGGGTGTCTTAACGGGTTTAAATAACACTGGTCACTAAAAGAGTATGAATTTCTTTCGTTTATTTTTTTTTTATTTATTTATTTTTGTATCTGGACAAATAACAGTCCATCAAGTCAAGAAAATGAGCTTAATTAATTATATTTTTTAGTCTATAAATAGAAATTTGTGCAGTCGTTTTTGAGTTTAGAAGTATTTGAACGTAAATTTACCTGATTCACAAATCCTAACAAATTTTCGGATTGTTTTAATGGTCAGGTATAACACCAATAATTTAAAAAAAAGTTTGGGTTCTGGTCTACATTGAAAATAAAAGAACGCGACACGATATTAAAAAAAAAAAAGTCACATTACAGCATAATGCGCTCTAGAATCGTAAGAATTTGTCGTGTGTCAGTGAAATGTCCCGTTGGCGGCCAACATCAAAATTCTGTTAATTAATTCAGCTCCTTCTTACCTCTCGATTTTATGTTTATCCA
>JADANM010005075.1:673794-690552 GCA_026213755.1 Eurema hecabe | reverse complement strand
GACGATCGCTCACGGGACGTACATCACAACTAGAGGATTCGATCCCGGACGATTTTACCAATCCCGGGATTTCGGGATTTTCTACAGTGAATCTCAATTGTCAACAAAAAGACAAAAAAACGTATTAAGCTTTTTAAAAAAAATTTTTAATAAATAACTCCTGATAAAATAAACAAATTAGGCACTTGTACAAACAATTAAGGAAATAGTTTTCTAAGATACTCAGAAAAGAGTTTCATGTTCTTCTTTTTTCTTTTATTTTACAATGAATAAAACAATCAACTTCGTAAGACTTGCTTATATGAGTCAGTGTTTATAGGTAGGTTTCTACATTACTTACATAACTACGCAACGTCTCATCCGAAAGCATACTTCTTAATTTGTTGAAAAAATAATAATATTTAAAAACCGCGTTAAGGCTAGATATCCCAGAGCAACCAGACGTCAGGTATTTTCTAATGAACAAAATGTGGACGATTAAGTACTGTTCGTACGTATGTCACAGCCATTTTTTCCGAAACTATGAGAGCCTCTACTTTTGAAACTTATTAGTTACTTAGATGAATTATGTGAGCCGCTGTCGCAATCGAGTCCTCTAATCACAACTAATACTTATAAGATTCCGCTCATCATAAACATCTTGTTACATAATTTTAAAAATATAACAATAGATGAAGATAAAAATCTGTAGTTTCCTTCGCTACAGATCGAAAAAAAATCCGAATTTCAAATTCCACGGTGATTTCATTTAATTACGAATATATGATTTTGTAACAATCGTTAGCCGCCTTAGCGCGTGTCATGATGTCTGTCGGTCACGCTGCACGCATCACTCGTCGAGTGCTACAAGTACAAGGAAATGCAAGCCTTTATTCAATGCTAAGTATATTACTGTGTTAACATCTACACAATTCCATAAAGAAAAATCGTACAAAGAAGGTTCTACATTTCTCTAAATAGTTTGTTTCAAAAACAATTAGGTAAATATCGATACGCTTTATTTATTTCATTTTGACTGTTGATTTTAGTACAAGCATTCAAATAGTTATACTTTTATATTGTTATTGTTTTTTTTTTATATTTGATGCTTGTCGTTGTGTATGTACTATGTAGTGATGGGTGTGTGTTGCAGATCGTCGCGGATGGTCGCGGAGGAGAAAGAGGCGCATGAGGCGGCGCACGCGCGCCCGCACCGCCGCACGCGCACGCGCACGCACCCGCACGGTCAGTACCTTTCTATATACATCTCTATCTCTATTACCGCATGTCACCAAAAAACTGTCGATTAAAACCCTTTGCTAAACATTTAATATGTATCTTTACAAAAAACAAGTCTTGAGATATTTCCGAACGAACGCGCTTCTAGATATATTATTCACGTAACAGTACAGAGCGAATAAGTTTAATGAGCGAAGTGTCGATTGAATTACGCGAATGATAATTTAGCGAGTAGCGGGCGGATTGCGGCGGACTGCGGCGCGATGGCGACAGATAAGCTGTCGCGATAACGCATGCTGCGTTGCGTAATTGGCGCCCGCCTGCCCCGACCTGCCCCGAGCTGCCCCGAGCTGCACACTCGTATTGTTCTCGCGCGCTGTGCACTATTTATTACGCGATACTTCGACAATTTATTACACAATACTCTTTCATTCAAAAACACTATAGATACTAAATATTTATTCATCTTGAACTACATGTGTTGCATTCCATATTATAAAATGTGAAATAATAACACATACGTCAAGGAATTTTATAGACATTTAAAAAGGTGAATATAGATAACGAATAAGCTTATTAAATTTCACTTAATTGAATATCTATTGAAGAGTTGAACACAGTTGCCAGTTGTACTCGTGAGCCTTGCGAGCTCGTGTGATTCGCGTGTTATTGAGCGTAATGGTCGCCGCTAGAGCCGCTAGAGCCGCTAGCTGTGAGCGGTGGTGAGGACAACAACTGAGCGATTGCCGATTAGTCTCAATGGGAAAATGAAATGTTTAAGGCCGGCAACACACTCGTGACATCACGAGTACTCATGGGCGGCGCTGATCACTTTCCATCAGGTGACGCGCCAGTTCATTTGCCCCCTATTATATATAAAAAAAATTAAAGTTCATTTCTAAGAGACTACAGACTACTAAGTATTGACAGATTTTATTCTATGGAAAATAAAGGACAGTGCACGATGACAAAATACACATGTTGTATTTAAATGAGTATCGTGTTTTTTTTAATCTTCTTGTGTATTGTCGTTTATAATTGGAAGTTGTAAAAAGAAATAAGCCTCGAATATTTGCTTTGACAAGATTTCCTTTCCGAACACCCACGCCGGAATACTGAAACGCAACTTAAATTTAAGTACAACATAAACCGCTCCGATTTGACAGTTCGCCATACAATTCTGTCAAAATTGCGAGTCTTAAGTGTGCTTAAATTTAATTTGCGTATGAGTATTTGGCCGTCGTTAACTTATGTAGTAGCATAGCGGATTTTAAATCGACGTACTTAAGAACCAATCCATCTCCATTAAGAACGTCAAGATGTATGAAGACTGATGTATGGCGCGTGAATGATTAAAATATCCGTGCAAGTGTAGCGAGGTGCGCTGCGCGGCCGGTCGCCGCTTGCCGTGCTCTTGTGCGGCGCGGGACCCGCCGGGACTGCCAAAACTTATTGGGGGTCTATATCTGATAGAGTTTCTTTAAAACCATATAAAATATCTATATATATTATAGATTCTGTGAGTTTTTTCACCTTTAAATGAATAAATGTATACTTATGACACCACGTGTTTTTCACCTTTAAAGCTACGATATATTTTTATTGTTATACACAAGAGTGGATTAGACAACGATAAAATCGTTAAGGCGCTATCTAGCGGTGGAATCTGACACTATGTAGAGACTAAATTAGTCATTCAAGTTGAAGGCATTACAGGCCGCGCTGAGTCGAGCCTTCGCTCACAGGTGTCATTCGTGTAGCGGCTCAGTGCAATATTACATTTATAGGAGTTTGATGCGTTTTCCAAATTTTATAATGTTTTCTCTGAAACTTCGAATATTTTTGGTTGAACTCTATTAAAAGTTTAGATCGAAAAATGTTATTCGTTTGAGAATACATGAATATTATATTTTATGCGAGCTTGTTTTACTAACCGGTGGCATCTCAGAGGTTATCAATCAATGATGCCATCAGAAAAAATTAAAAATTATCTTAAACTTAATTTTTATTCAAAATAACAATTAAATGTGCCGTTGCGTAATGATAAACTCAAAGTTGTACTCTACTCCGTGTAGAGCTAGTGAAGGAGCTTAGCTCTATTATGAAAATCAGTTCTACTCTATGTAACTTTATGACAAAGAAGCTTTCTATAACTCTATCGGTTACAAAAGTAGCACCTTTAATAGAAAGACAACAAAAAATGCAACCTCCACCATGTTAGTACAGTTAAAAGATAATTTTAAAGGCACTAATATGATGTTTTGTGCTCTATCACAAAGCAAAAAGAAGAGTTAAAAAATTAAGGAGCTGGCCCTAGAGTGTTGTTAATTTAATTTCAGTTTTAATATAGAGTCGAGACGGCGGCATAGAGACGGCGATGTGTTCCTTGTAGTGCCTGTAGCAGGTGTGTCGACGTCACATCTCGGTTATTTTTATGCAATATTAAAATTCTCAACAAACATTACGTTCGGAAAGCTCTTTGATGAATGAGACTGTATGTTTTATATTAATACCTTACGTTTATAACTGTAATTGTGCGAGTATTTCAGGAATTTCGGAGTGCGCGGGGCGCGGGTGTGCGGAGCGGAGGAGGGGCGGGGGGGACTCACGCCCGAACCTGTTGCGCTTGCGCCCCCCGCGCCCCCCGCGCCCCCCGCGCCCCGCAACAGCCTCCTGCCACCGGCACCACTCTCTTGTCGAAATTTCATTAATTTTACCGTCACGTACCATTTTGGGATATTTTGTTGTCTTTTTTATATTCAAATACTCGTGATTCAGAAATGGTAATGATAACGCAGGCATGCCCAAAATCAATTTTCTTGTTTGTGTGTTAGGAGTTTTGTGATTTTGTCGCTGTAGGTTCGGGTGGATGTGGTGGTCACTGGTTGTCGCGGTCGAAGGGTACTACTATGTTTTGTGTGTAAGCTGCGTGTTGTCGGCGAAAGCTTGATTGGTGAGGTGCGCGGGCGCAGCGAGTAGCGACCGGCGTGGGGCAGGCGCGGGGCGGGAGGCGGGAGCGGCGGGGGTCGGCAGTGAGCAGTGAGCTGTGAGCTGTGAGCCAGTCAGCATCGAGCACTGAGCAGTCCGCGGACGATCGCGCGCGGGAGCAGACGACGTGCGAGAGCGCGAGTGAAGCGGCGCGGCCGCGGAGTGTGATGCGAGCGCGCCGCCCGCCATGGCCACGCTCGGCCTCTCCAAGGTGTTCATCCTCGACAAGTATTTCACCGAGCTGCAGAAGTTCTGGGAGACGGAGAAGAAGCTACAAGGTGAGCCGACCCGTCGGCCGTCCGGGCCCGCCGGGCCGCGCGCTTTTTGTGTTCCGCTTGTGACCGTGACTCACGAAATTTTCGTTTTGATATAAAATCTGTGGTACGGTGTGGATTGTGCGTCCGAGGGTGATCTATCGGTAAGGTGCATTGTTCACTTGTGTTTTGACGTTCGGGATTGAAAGTATATTGCTCACAACTCTATCTTGTAAACATATCCATAACAACACGAACCATTTAATGATCAAGCATAAAATCAATTTATAAACTAGTTTATAGAGTTTGACATAGAGCTTAACAAAGGCAGGGTGATATGGAGCCGAGTGCAGGCTCGGTATGTAAGGCTGCATAGTGCATCTTGCGAAATTGTGTCGGCACTCAGAGTGGAGGCTGTGCGGCGGGCGGGTGGCGGCGGGCGGCGGCGGCCGCCTCTCTCCTGCGTGTTTTGAAATAACGTTCTTTAATGCAACATTAAAGCGTCAATTCGAGCTACTAAATATATACTATTTAATGAGCTAATTGTACATAAAATGACTGTTATGTACTTAAAAGATCGTTAAACTTGTAATAAGAATAGGAGACCTCCTTTCAGCAAAACGTTGTTAGAGGACATTGTTGTGACGTTCGTCATAAAGAAATCAAAAAATAGTTCACGAGATGTTATTATATTATGCTTAGTCTCGAAGACCGATGGGAGTGCACCAGGCATTAGGCCAGTAGAGGGTGAGAGCGCGCGGGGCGCTTGCTTAGGGCGCAGGGTTGCGGGGGTGCGGGGCGGGTCGAATAGCAGGTATCTAAGTTTCGGCCCTCGCGGCGAACTCAATGGAGCCGAGCAGGTTCTCGCTCGAATACCTTTAATAATACAAGCTTTCCCCGAAGCCTCGTGTGCGGTGCCAGTGCGCGGTGCGCGGCGTGAGCCTCATACATTACAGATGCTTGTTGAGAGTTCCGACATGTTCCACTAAATGTAAACTATATGCGAGCGCTCACACTCTACCCACAGCCACAACACTTCCTAGGATTCTGAACATTCATTTGTTCCTTATTTGTTATTAATTTTAATTGTTTTTGAAATTGTACAGTTGAGTATTTCCCTTTTATTAGATGTAGATTGCTGTTCTGGTTTTCAAGATACCGATAAGTGTTTGGCGTTTCAAAGTTTAAAGCTATTTACAAAACATAATAAATAACATATATTACTCCTTCTAAAATGATATTTCTTTAATTAGAACATTTATTTTTAATTTTAAAGCATCAATTATTATATATTATTCAAATGAAGCTAGAGGATTGCATAATTAGAAAAAAATTCTTCATTATACATTTTAAGTAAATGTTAGGCTCTCAGGTTTACGACAGAGCGTACTTGTCTGAATATAAAACCAGATGATGAGTCAATATTTTAGTGCAGAATGATGAGTTGTGTCAATCAGTAAGCACTTCGATACGAAGCCTCCCTGTCTCTTCCTCTACAAAATTTGTACTTAAATAAATAGATAAATACTCAGTGTTTTCAAAGTGTGCCTACTCTATATACATTAAATGAATATATTGAAGACAAAAACGCTTGGAATGATATTTCTTAACGCTCGTGGGACGGTGACCCTTATTCATGTATCATTGTATAAATATTATAATAGTCGAATTTTTGTTTATATTTATAATTGTATGTTCTTATTTTAAAAAGAGCGACTATCAGAGTTTATTGCCGGTTCTTCTCTGTAGAAACTGCCTTCCGAACCTGTGGTAAATGTTTTGTAATACTATGACGATTCAAAAGTGTTACTTTATGTAACCTAATTGAATAAAGATACTTTTGACTTTGACTTGACTTTGACTCTACATAGCATATCGTTTCATATTAAGTGTGCGTGCGCTTGGTGTAGAAATTATAAATATATTGGATTCTGAGCAATCGCTAATCGCGCAGCATTGTTCAATCGTTGAACATACCCCTATCTCAATTTACAGTTATCGGATTCTAGAAATATCAAAATCGTACAAATGTTATTAGAACCTGAGAGACCGTTGAGAGCCGCGTCGACGGCTGCGGGCGCGCCTGTACCTCCAGCCGCCGTCGCGCTAATCGCTCACCTCCTCCGAGTGCCGACTGACACTGCCTTGACATAGTAACAGACACACACACACATACACACACGCTTGTCAATAATAATATAGTGAGCCTTTTGCGGCGAATAGTTCCGAGAACACGCGCGTAGTTATCTCAATGTTTTCTGAACAATTGGAAATAATGGAGAAATGTATTGCTCAGTTATTATTGTCAACGACTGTCTTGTGTCGACGTCGCTTGGAGGTTTCTCGTTTAATATATAATGTTTAACGTGTTTTCTCCAAGCTTGTAGCTTGTTAGGTCTTGAATTGTTAGGTATTGAAAAAATATCGGGCATCAGCCATAATGAATATCTTGTTACAAGAGTGACAATTGAAATTAAAGGACAAAATATGATGTAGATTTTGTAGACTGCAGAAATAAACACGAAAAGAGCTTTTTTTTAATGAAGAATGTTGTGATCATTAATCTTGAGTATTAAGTTCCATTCAAGGAGTTCACCGTGCACTCGTGCTGACGCTGACTTGACGCCAACTCGTATCATTCAAAATATTGACAAATCGTTTCGTTCCTCTAGTAAATGGCGAAGTATTTCAATTTTCAGTCCTACCTCACAACAACGCAAGTGGCCGGCAAAGGGCCGTTGTTCGGCGCAGGCTCAGTCTGACCTCTCGCTTTCACAACTCTGTACTAAAAGCCTTCGACGCCTTATATATCGAATATCTGTATGTCCAATAATTGACATGACAAGTTTTTTTCCGTTTACAATGGACATACAAATAAACATACATTTAACTTCGTATATGTAGTTGTATTATGAATGTTAAAGAAAAAGTCGTAACATTGAATAATTCAAAATTCTTCTCAAATTCATACAAAAGACACAAACCGCATTCAAAAAGTTATTTTAATAAATGTTTTAAAATAGTAGAATATGTTAAATCACAATAAAATGTAACATATAAAAAGTATAATAACATATCTCACGACGATCGTTAGACGCGCAACGAGCTCATATAAAAGACATCAACGCGCGCGCGATGCTCCGGCGGAAGCAATAAGCCGAGAATGCGAGGCATTTCTCCGCCACAACCTGACGAGTGACGACTCACACACTCCACTTTTGGTTGACCACGTGCGCTGTGGATGTAATAATAAAAATAAATCTTGTATGTACTACTGTATTATTATGTTACTTAGGAATACATTTGTTCTTTTATTGACAATTAAAAAGTTTTTTTTTCAATTAGTGTATATGTGTTTTGGGTTACGTAATCTATAATGAACGTATAAAAGTTTATTTTAAAAAATAATGTTTTTATTTGCTGTTTGAATAACATCTATGAGTGAGAAACTTGTTGCAAGAAGCAGAGACAGAGTTAAAGAGCCATTCATAAATAGAGCGGGCAGCGCCAGGCGTGTAGCATCGGCCTGATTATGATCATACGAGCCGCACAACCTTCGGACATTACTTTATTTTGCTCCTTCTTACCTTAAGAAGGAAACTTATTGCAGTTTTTCGAAAAGGTTCAACTCACCATATTATACCAACGATGCAACTGTATTGAACTTAATTACATTTTAAATATATTGTACTACTTCGTTCCGAAAGAACGAAACATGTTTATATAGTACTGATACTAAAAGCATCTTAAAATTATACTTACTGTACCTACCCATATGACCCGCCGCTCGCCGCTCGCCAGCGCGCGCGCACGTTACGATACAACATACTTCATAGCAATGTAACGAGCGAGTCGAGTTTGTTCCGCAGATCGTATCGCGGCACGGCTTCTCGGAACCTCGCCTTATGCTTATTAAAATAGAAACACGACTTGTGCTCTTCATATAAATAATAATCTTTGATTGCTCGATACCGCGATAACTGGTTGTCACCTGTGTGTGTTTGTTCCAGAAACTTGTCGTGTGCGCTCATCACAGAGGCGAAACAAAAACCTTTCAATGGGCTGACTTGTTCGTGTATTAAAGGGATCCGCAGTAGTCATAGCTCGTAGAGGCATTCTTGTCGGTGGTATTTCTTTTCTAACAACGTTAACAACGTATCGAGTTATTGATTAACAGTCCATTTTAACATTATATATGTCTTAGAGATTAATGAGAGTATGCGGCAGCCGAGTGTGGCCAGTACTCAGCAATAATAGCAGAAAACAGCCTCGTGCGGGCGCAGCCTCCGGTCATTCACCCCCAAACACATCTATATCGCGAGATCAATCCGAAACCGCTCGAGGAAAAATGCGAACAAACCACTAACTACTGCGACTAGGCGCTACTGGTCGAGCAGGCGAAGTAGCCTGAAGCTAAAGAATTATAATATCATTGTAATTATGGTCGCCTTATATTCTTTATATTCGTTAGTTAGTATGTCCATGTTTCGTTAAGACCACTCTATATAGTTGAATGTACAGAATATGTATATAGGTGAATGATTGAATTCCTAGTCAACAAGTTCAAATACCTGAGAATAGAGATAAAGGTCCTAGAGCGATGCCTCATTCGATTTGGAATCACCTCAAAATGTTTTTGAAGGATTTTGGTGCAGGTTAAAAATTGCAATTGTTATTAACAAAATAAGATGAAAAAAAATATTTTTTTGTATTTTGTTAATAACTTAAAAAATATCAACATTCAAGCCCTATTTTCAACGTTTAATTACAATTATAAATAATCTAGATAGTTTCAGGAGTTGGGACTTTTGTATTGGAAATTTCCTCTTTAACGAGCTTTTTCAAAATTGCTTAAATGTTGATATTTTTCAAGTTATTAACAAAAAACGAAATATCATTTTTTCTAATGCTTTGCTTCTACCTGGGGAACAATATCTCGAAATATATTGTAAAGGTATTTGTGAAATATTATTTATTTATTTATTTATTTATATATAGGACATTTAGTAGTTGTAACATCAAGATAAAGAGCATATAAATTAATTAATAAGTTACGTTTTACCGATGCACAACACTTAAAAAATGTCACAGCATGCACCGCAAGTGACTGAATGGTACAATTTTGAAAAAAATAAACAATTAATTATTCTAACAAAGTGAAGGACCTGCACCAGCACAAAGCCATGCCGTCAACCAGAAGTATGGCTCGCGAGGTCTGGCATGCTATAGGTACACCAAAAATATATTTGCCACGCCCACCCTCGTTGCCAACGTCGACGAGCGGCGATGCTCGCTTATTATCATGAACTTCTTCTGCGTCCTTCCTCGTATATCTGGTTCAATCACATAAATAGCAACTTGCTATTACATTCCAGCAACAATAATCAGCGACTTCCTTCTCGAACATAATTGATTAATCATAGATTCTAAAGTATACCTTGGTGCTAACAGTGCGAGTAAGATTTCCTACAACATGCGAGATGCACAGAGGTAGAAGGTGCCTACTGCCTAGCTCTAACCGAGCACAATAAACTTTATTAGAACCAAACTGGAAGTGATCCGACTGCGCCGCGCCGCATTCGACACACTTACAAACTGGTCTCGTAATTAAAGAATCTTTTAAGGCCTTCAAGTTATTTCTATAAATCATTTTTTTAATTGCACAACTTATATGTCGCAAAAGGTGTCGTCGTAGTAGTTGTAGTGATGCCAAGGTAGTGATTGTTTGCTTCATGAAGGCTCTTTCTAAGGTTCTTTATTAGAAAAACTTCAGAGTATCATAAAAACGGCATATAATCTTGATTACTAGTTATTCAATATCTGATTATTTTCACAATACTGACATTTATTATAGCAACTGACAAATTCCACACAATTCTTTTAAGTTTGAATTTAAACATTCTAATAAACCAAGGAGGTTCGACTAATTAGTTAATATTGAAATAGTTTTCACTATATTTATTATTCTTTTCGTCCATCTGCTCCGATATGTAGTTTAGTAAACATTTTAAAATATATAGATAGACTCTCTCTCAGTGTTTGCTCTTGGTTGTGTCTACTGTGAGACATCGAGTTATCGCGAATGCAATAAAGAACTAGTAAATGGTACAATTATGTCGGATTTCTCTGCAAGATGGCTCGGGCGGGGAAAAGCTCATCTAATTTTCCATTGTTGAGATCCGCGCGTTGTGCGGTGTGCGATGACGACTGCTTAACAACAATAGCGCATTGTGTCGATCTAAGCCTTGTTGGACACAACCACACATACGAGTGATACGCATATGAATTAAACAAGACTAACTTTCTTTTATTTTTTTACACTTATGTTATGGAGTCTATTCTACATATAAAATATTAAGTCACTTATATTTGATGAACTCAGGTTTGCTTACAGTGCTTAATAAGCCTCTAACGTAACAAGAACCCGAGAGAACTAAAACGAATGGAACGTTGAAACTATAGGCACGTTTGAATATTTATATATGTAGTATAAAATAATATGTCTTGACGTGATTCATATATTTTGTAACGAAAAAGATAAAGACTTTTCGTTTTATTTGAAATTTAATGTTGATGAGTACGATTTGGTACGATACCTACTTGCTAATGATTTAGTCATCCATTAAATCGGTTCAGTAGAAGTGCAATCTTTTCCTTTCGTCGCTTCAGTCGGGCAAACATACATATTATGTTATTACAACTTTTATCATTTTATACCTAGCGAGATTACACCGAGTATGTCGTCTGATAGGTATTTTGGGCGTCGAAAAGGCTATAAAGCACTTCTTTCTAACTCCGGATATTCGTCGGTTGAAAGATAGTATACCTTGGATGAAACAGATGGTGTGTACCATAGTTGGTAATACCCTGGCGTGCCAAGTTGCCGCCCGTGGCCAGAGGCCGCCAGTGACCGCGAGAGGACGGCACCGTAACGAGCAATGAGTAATGATGCACTGAGCGGTCGACGACGGGGAAAGTTTTTGCCAACTTATAAGAATGACGTTCGCAGTTCCGAATACTTCGGCAATCGACACATCCGGCACCGTGAGATGCAACTACATACATCCATAATTTGTTTATTCATTATCCTTTTACACGTTGTAACACATTACACATTAAGAACACTTTATATTATAATACATTGTGGTAACTAGCGGCCTTATCACACAAGAGCGATCTCTTCCAGACACTCAAGACTGGACAATAATCGAACAATATGTTGTAATGTGTCGATCGTTATTACAATTATTATGTATTTTTAACGTTTAGAACATTTTTTGTCTGTTCTGAAAGCATGATAAGTACATTACGTATATGCTATTTATCTGGGGGAACGATAGTGCCCCCGCCAAGTCGAGCAAAAAGCAGCACGGCCGTACCATCCTTTACTTGAAGCAATTCAGGCCATTTTCGACCTCCTGTAACTTCGTTGTGGATAAAACTAGAAGTCTGAATTTTCAGTAACCATTCAAGCATTGTAAGTATACGGTATATTTCAATTTTCATCTAATTTGTACCAGTAGGTTAAGAATTACAACAAATTTGTTAATTGTCAAATTTTTTAATTTTATCACTCACTGACTCGCTCACCGATCATCAAAATTCTAAGGCACTTCTAGATGACCTAGAATCTTCAAATTTTGCACCAAGATTTGAAGTATTTGCATTAGCCACATATAAAGGAAAAATTATAAAAAACATTAAAAAATAATATACCGTAGAAATTAGAAAACAATTTTATATTTGCGGTTTCAATTGTATGAATAGGAATACATACATAGAATAGAAAATATTTAAATTTAATAAAACAAAGAAAGAAATACACTTACAAAAAATAAATGAGATCCCACGAAAAACATAAAACGTAAAAATTGCCAAGTCACTATAATTATAATATTAAGAAAACTATTGGTACAAATACTAAATGTTGATTTATAACTACAAAATAATTTGAATAGGACTTGGTCTCTATGAGATCTCAAAACTCCATCAAGAGACTTGGCATTTTTTTATATTTAATGTTTTTCGTGGGATGTTATTTATTGGTTACGTCGTGAAAACGCGCAATTTCCTTGCTATGTAGTTATTGAATACATTAAGTCAAACTCGCAACCGAAGAGAGATCCGAGACTTATAGTCTGTAACGGTTAAGGATTAATAAGAACGTGTTGAACTGTTTACCAAATTGTTATGACGGCAATTAGTAATGAAAGTTCGGATACATAACAAGCGAAGGCTGTGGGTGCGTGCGGTGAGCGGGGCGGGGCGGGGCGGGGCGGGGTGGGGCGGGGGGAGTGCGGTCGCGACATTCCGCGCAATTACGCCGCCGCGCCCGCGCCGCGCCGCAATGCTTTTTTTCCAACTTTCATTAACTGTATTGATTACTTCCTCCACATAGTTCCTAGGGTTTTTCATGTGACAACTTTGTAGCCTTTATTTAGAAAAAGCTCCTCAGCTGTTAAAATGTATAATGATACCGAAGATATTTTTCGTCCTGAGCTTTCAAAGCTTATTGCTTTAACTAAGTCCCTGATTTCTTTCAATACTTAGCATAAAATAATTGTATTTTTTCGGGATCTGGGTGTTGTATGTATGTAATTACAAAAGAGAAGTATGTATCCGCAATTTACCCGTTATCTAGTCACCAACACAAGCTCTGCTTTTCGTGGGGCTAGATGGCGCTGTGTGACCTGAAGAATTTATTTAGGTATTTATTTCTTGTGCTCTCTAAATACTTTTACCTGAGGCCAGTCAGAAGCACAATTAAGCAAATTATATAGAATGGGTTGTATTTGTTGAAATCAAATACAAATGACGCAGTTCCCGAGCGCGTCGTAGTAAAGAAAGAGTAAGGTTCTCGAAAATATTTGAGCAGCGATGCAGCGGGGTGTCCTTCGATCTCGTAACAATAAAAAGGTTTTTGACGCGCACGCGGGCGCGGCGCCGCGCCGGACTGCACCGCACGCCCAAGGGATAAGGTCTAGTTTTATTCTCTACGAGATTAGAGCTTTAACCGGTTTCCCCCGCCCCGCCCCGCCCCACCCCTCTCCGCCCCGCACAGCACAGCTATCGTGTCGTGGGATGAGAATAGACTAAGAATCGTAGAAATGTTTATATTTGTATACATGTTCCCATCGAAAATTTGCTACATTTTGTAGTATTTCATAATAACTGATTCACTTAAGCTAACATCTTATCGTTAAAGTGATACATATTTGTGATATTTTCAATATAAAATGATACAATTAAAGACTCAATACACACATGATTATGTCGCTTCTGTAATGACTTACTCCTCCCTCCCCTTCAATTACTTAGTCACGTAGAACTGATAAGAGCTAATATAATAATATGTTCCGCTGTTTTAAAGTTTTATGCGTATGCGTATAACAATGACTCATAAAATTGTTCTAACGGACCTCATAGCAATGTAACATTATGTACTAGAATATTTGGTAAATTTTGTTGTTATTCCCTTTTACGTTAACATGTGTACATGTAGTAGGATAATAACTATAAAGAGAGTTTTATTACTCCCTCGTCGTCGTCGACTCTAAAAAGCATAAAATATAATAATGGACGTGGTTGTATGTTGTGTGTGTAGACGCGTCGTCGTCCAACGAGGCGGTGCACCTGCAGCGGCGGCTACTCAGCCTCAGCTCGGAGCTGGTGACGCTCCGCAACCATCTGCACGTGGGCGGCGCGGCAGGCGCGGCCGGTGCGTCCGGCGCGCCTGGTGCGGCAGGTGCTGCAGGTGCGGGCGGTGCGGCGAGTGCGGGCGGTGCGGGCGGGCAGCCGGCGGTGCCCCCCCGCGCGCCCCTCCTGCTACCGCCGCCCGCTCCCGCACCGCCCCTTGCGAGCCACCCGCCACCTCCACCGCCCGGTAATATACCGTTCATATATCAGATCAAGTATATGACTTGTTAATAAATGACATATTTAAAAACAGAAATAGAAGAAGATTTTTTTTAAAGTAAAGTTCTTCTTCTTCTTGGTTAAATGGCAGTGCTGCGTTATCGCAATTTTGTCAATGTCTAGTAGTTGTAGATAAAATAAGTTTAAGGGTCGATATTTGGTTGTGGCAATCAGCAACACGTGCTTTCAATACCGCAGCCATCGACCCAGAAGTAAAGTTTCATGTAAATAAACAATTTATGATAAAATGTTTCAGAAGCGCGCTGGCGCAATGCGTCGGTCAGTGCGGGCAAAGGCTCGGGCGGGCCGGCGGGGGCGGGGCCCGGCAACGACGTGGACGACCTCATACACCTGCGCGGCCCGCTCACCGAGGACGCCCTCGTTAGGGCCTTGCAGACTAGATTCTATCACAATAAGTTCTATGTACGTATTGATATATGATATTGATATTTTACAGTCAGCAGATTAAAAAAATCCGAGCCCTTAAGCGTGGATCAATTTAGTCAGTGCTTGCCATCGGACGACATATTTGTTCAGGCGTCTGATAAGCTATAAAAGAACTGTAAATATCACACCTGTATCTATATTATAATGAATGATTATGTTGTGATTGCGTTTCAGACGTCGGTGGGGCCCATAGTGGTGGCGATGAACGCGTACACGGACGCGGGCAACGCGCTGACGCCGGGCGCGGCGCGCGCGCAGCGGCCCGAGCTGGCGCGCCTCGTGCGGCTCGTGCACGACGCCGTGCGCCACCAGGCCGACACCGGCTGCCCGCAGGCCATCATCCTCTCCGGTGAGGCCCGACGCCCATAGCCTATCCCTTCCTCATGAATTAGCTGAAATATTAAACACAATATGTATTTGAACATTTGTAAGTTCAAAATTCCAATTCCTTGCAATGAATGTAATCGTGTATCGTGTATCGTGTGTCGCGGTGTGTAGGCGTGTCGGGGTCGGGCAAGACGTACGCGTCGATGGTGCTGCTGCGGCGGCTGTTCGACGTGGCGGGCGGCGGGCCCGAGACCGACGCCTTCAAGCACCTCGCCGCCGCCTTCACCGTTCTGCGCTCGCTCGGCGCCGCCGCCACGCGCGCCAACTCGCACTCCAGCCGCATCGTGAGCACGCCATGATATACACATACTGAAATACAACACACACACACACACACACCAGTGCACACTCCTTTATATCATAGATCATTGGTTACGACGATAACAAGGACGTCACTCATTGCCTTAAGCACTATGTCACTCTATTTTATAATTTGGTATCAATAAAACTACACTCTTTTCTAATTACTTATTAATTTTGAAAGTTTTATATTCAGTTCCATCAAAAAGTAAATATATTAACTTATAAAATAATAATTTTTGTTTATCAGGTCTGTATTACGATTTTAACTAAGTTTAACTGGAAAGTTATTACTGAGGAATTTCCATTATAAGCCAGGGCTACGATTGCAGGGGCACTTCATCGAGGTGCAGGTGACGGACGGCGCGCTGTACCGCACCAAGATCCACTGCTACTTCCTGGAGCAGACGCGCGTGGTGCGGCCGCCGGCCGGCGAGCGCAACTACCACATCTTCTACCAGATGCTGGCCGGCCTGTCCGCCGACGAGCGCGCGCACCTGCACCTCGACGGCTACTCGCCGCAGGACTTGAGGTACCTATGGCCATCTCGCTCGATCTATATGCCACATCTGTTCCATGGGATTTGCTATCAGCAACCATACAAATGTCAATAACATCACAGACAAGTTAGTATTACAAATTACATAAACTCCCGACCAAAAGAAGCAAGCAAACTAAGCGTTCATAACAACGCCATCATTCCTATCACACCTAACAAACGACCTGATCACCTGAAGACCTGAACCGATTTCCATCAAACATAGCAAAGAGCCCTCTCGATGGATATACGTTTCGAACAAAAAAACGCCTTAAAATCGAAACATTCATTCCGGAGCTACGTTACCTTAGACAGACACACACACACACACACACACCCCCACAGACACATCAAACTTATCACACTCCGTAGTGTTTGCGTCGGGGGTTAATGAAAACTATATTGTTTTCGTCTGGCTCAATCTGTCGTCATCACTCCACAGGTACCTATCGTCGTGTGCGTCGCGGCGGTCGGACAGCGAGGACGTGGCGCGGTTCGCGGCGTGGAAGAGCTGCCTGGGCGTGCTGGGCATCCCCTTCCTGGACGTGGTGCGCGTGCTGGCCGCCGTGCTGCTGCTGGGCAACGTCAACTTCGTCGAGGGGGCCGACGGCACGGCCGAGCCCAGCGGAGAGGTCACTATTAAAATCCGTTACGTTTCAATACCCATTTTAGAAAGAAAATTATATACAATTGAACAAATACACACATATA
>JADANM010005075.1:634059-663104 GCA_026213755.1 Eurema hecabe | reverse complement strand
GCGGCGGGCGCTAGTCGCGCGCGATGGGCGTGCTGCAGGCGGCCAGCAGCGCGCGCCGCTCCACCGGCGATTCGGCGCCCGCACCCGCCCCCGCGTCCCCAGCACCCTCGCCCTCCGCACCCTCAGCGCCCGCGCCCGCGCTCGCGCCGCACAGCGACGTGAACACGGTGCTGGCCGTCACCTCGCGCACGCACCGCCGCTGCTCCGCTGTTCACAAAACATCATCATTTAATACATGGGAAACAATTTGCCTTACTCTTCAGAAATATCAATACATAGAACACAGGAAAAACTTTCAATAACATACATTAATTCATTTACAGAGCAACCGCGAACATTAAATAAAAAAAGTATTTTAAATTTATAAAATTGCTACACAGAATAAATATATGGCAATACGGCCTAAACGTAACATGATACAAAAATATTAAGGAAACAAAGGGAAACGTCGAACGAACCACATTATGTAAGAACAGCACCTGATGAAACAGTGTGATCCTCAATGTTGTCATAGGTGCACTTCAATAACATTATTTATTACATAAAGGAACAAACGCACAGATGTGGAGGATTATTTGATCTAATCTTTATATATAACTAGCTGTTTCCCGCGACTCCGTCCGCGTTTACTTTCATAAAGAAATGTTTCCCCTGGAAACTGGATAAAAAGTATGTCCTTCTCCTGGTTCTAAGCTACATCCCTACCAATTTTCAGCCAAATCAGTTGAGCCGTTATCGAGTTATAAGTAACTAACACACAGTGTAGTAACTAACTAAACAACACGGCTTTCTTTCATATTTATATAGAAGATTATGTAATAGTGACAATTTTGGACATTTATCAACAAAGGGCACACCTTTCATATCTCAAAAGATTCGAAACAACCTGGATAAACGACTGAAACACTGAAAATAATATACAAAACAGCACCAGAAAAAAATGAGATGTAACAATATATCTTCTCCTTTTCTAATGTTAAAAAATCGTATGATCTTCTCAAATCTGTACTAACATACTAATTAGCTGTATGTATGTATGTCTGAACGTGTGAATCGCTGAATTGAAAACAAATTCAATAAATTCTTATTGGCGGCGCATGGGCGCAATATAACTTGTCTCTAATATATGTGGCGACTATGTGCGCGGTCTCTCGCAAATACATTTTATTACTACAGGATGCGGTCACGGGATACGGGAAAAATACTGATCATTTATTATTTATAGACACCAGTCATACATGTAGCGAGTGGGCATTTTTATATCAGAACTATAATGCATGCAAAGATGAAGAACGGAACTGTAAACAGCTTCAGGGTATTAGCGGCGTCAAGTATAGCGATGTCTGTCCTAGTTAACCCATTATAGCACTAAAGCGCATTATGCGACAAAATGCTTAACGTTGCATGTTTTAACTACAGCAACGCTTCGCACAATCGAGCACTCTCAAAATTAATTGCACGCTTCCCCTGGATGCTGAAGTTGACATTGATCGAAATGTCGCACTATTCTCTGTAATTGGAAAACTAGGTGTGTGTCAGTATGCATGTCTGCGTGTGTGTGTCTGTGTGTATGGGTGAATGGGTATGTACTCTGCATGGGTGCTCAGTGCTCACCGATCATGTTGTGCAGGTTGTCGATGACGACCTCGGTGTTGTAGGTGGCGTCCAGGGCGCGCTGCAGGAACGCCGTCCACGTGCTCAGCTCCGCCTCCTGCAACATACCATACAATTCACATACAAAAATATAGCTTAAACGAAACATGAAAATGCATGTATGCGTGTGTTGGTTCACTACCTGTTGTGTTTAGTTGAAGGGAAGTGAAATTAGATTTTCTATCTTTTCAATAAATATAATATATAATTACTACGTAAATTAATAATAACGTCTTCTTATAATATAACGTTTAAAAAACAATACTATTGTAATTCATTAGATAGCCATGGAAAAACATTTAGGAATCTTATTGCATACTAGAATATATGAGCTGTAAAGTATTGTGACGAATGGCCCAAACAAATCATAAAGCACAACTTTTGTTTTACGCAAATAAACAGGAGCATGAGAAACGACTCACGAGTGAAAACAATACTGCAAAAAAACAATAGCAATTTATCATTTATCATTTTTTAGAAAAATCGTATGCGTTCTGTAAAAACATAGAAAGAATTGTCCGGAATTTTGATTTTGTAAAAAAACTTTAAAACCAAATTATGAACCAATGACATGCTTGGCCGCGACTGTGTAAAGGACGGGGCGATGTTACTTGTAAAATAAATATCATGTCCGCCAATTTTAACTTGGATTACATTAGAAGCGGTTGCTACAACGAACTCTCCGCCTTGAAATTCCATGCAGCATTAGTTACTCTTCGTAGACAATGAGAATTCCCGAAGCATCAGGGTCATTGTCTGCAGGCCTCTGACACTTGTGGCATGGCGCGTTCACTATGGCATGGCATGACATGGCATTGTGTCGATGAGTACGCATCACCACTCCACCAGTCACGTCCTATTTGCATGATGGATGGCACTCAACCATTGTCCGCGCCATGTGGACCGCGACGTAGGTTCATCTACCTAGTATCGGCTAGAACAATGCCAACAACCACCTATTGGATCTATAAAATGCAATCTCGAATCTTCCGGAGTTATCCATTCTCACGAGAACTTCAAGAGAATAAGCTTTAAAAATCTACAGGATGTGATTCTATATAAAATTTTCGAATCTTATATAAAATTATATAATTAATTTCGACGATGAACTGTTGCGGAGACATTAAAAAGTGAAGAATGAAATGGATACGTGATTACTGCTGGCTTCACGCATAATCAAAATCCAATTTGAGACCAATGGTCATTTAATGTACCTATACCCCGCCAAAACGACCGCAATGGAAATTAACTGTAGTATTTCCAACTGCAAAATTGCAATAGTTATAATGTGTAAACAGACGTTTTAACTAACTGTATGAAAAACAAAGACAAACGTGAAACATCTTCCGACAAGATATGTCCAAGTAAAGCCGAATCAATTGTTTCGAGCACTATTCAATGCAAAGAAACAAGCAATAACATCTTTCCTTTTTATAATATTCTAGCCGCGCCTCGCATTATGCTGTATCTGATTAAAAGAGCGCATGAATATCGGTTGCGTAGTTGTAAAGATTAAAGCACACATAGGGACTGACAGCAGAAAGCGACTTTGTTATATACTATGTAATAATAATGAAGAAGTATACAGTATAGATTATATTAATACGAACATCTCGAGGCAATAGTCATAGGTATAGTACGCATCATTTATGTTTAACGATTGACGAGAATAGCTGCGCATCGGTAGAATCGCGCTCGTAATTGATGTATTGGCGCGAGAAAGACAACTCGACTGGGACAACCAATTAACGCTCGCGCACCGGACGATCACGCGCGCCGCGCGCCGTGCCTTTACCTCGATACCTTATTTTTGACTTCTGCGCAGGTTTCGTTCAGCGCTAAAGATTCGTGACGGGTACATGGTATGAATGAGTTGATGAGAGAGCACGTGTCGCGAGCCGCGACCGAGACGCGACCGTCAGACGCGGCGGCAGCTGGAAATATATCGTGACGCGCCGCCGACACGCCGCCGTGCCGCACCGCCGCACCGCCGCACCGCCGCACCGCCGCACCGCCGCACCGCCGCCCGGCAACCGCTGCTCGCTCGTAATGCTCTTACTAGTATTATATATAGTCAAACATAATCACGGTCAATCTGACGAGTCACGGACGAATTCTTATATTTAACATTGCCAACGTCATCGGAAGATTGTATAAATATATATTCTAATATAATCTCTTTCGTATCAATCAGTATAAAGTCACATTGCAATTTTCGACAGTAGGACAGATAAACCCATTCACTGTCATCCATATAGTTTTGTTGATATCATTCGTTGCCAGTGACAGTTAAGTAGTATGATCTGGATATCAAATGTTTAATAACGTTGATGAGGAAATCTGTTTGTTCAGAAATATTTGGAGAGGCGAGACAATTGATACGCGTGCGGCGGCCGGCGGCCGGCGGCGGTACTGTTACCCGAACACCACATTTCTACGTACACATAACACAATATACAATTACGCTCATTGTAAAAGCTTTATCGAATTTCCTTTTTTGCGCAAACCATTGCTGAATTCAAAACCGCTATTATTGTGTGTAAAAAATTGTACAGTTGGAAAGTGTTATTGACGGAATATGAAAGTTACACAAAGCAAAGTTTTGATGATGCGTACATTGTCCGCATGTGATATCACATGTATATCTATTACTATATTTTTTATAGGAGGTTTTTTTTTAGATTTACTGAAGGAGATTATAATAAATAAATAAACTTTACATTAAAGGGGTAAGAACTACTGAATCAGAATTTAAACATTCGTTTACCAATAGAAAGCAACATTTTTCTTCAATGCTATTAACCATGAAACGGGCAAAATATCGAAGGACAACGACATCGAATTTTACATGTGACCTTTTCTAATTAACATATAGGAACAAAATACCAACGCTAGGTAGTGTAGTGGTCCCAAATAGCGCGAGGTCAGGGGCGCGCGCTGACCCGACCACTAGAGCCTCGATAATGTTACGTTACTTTTGGCCCTACGGTAACGTACGCTTACCGTTTACCTTACTTACATAATTCCATTGTTGGTTCCTGACTTTTCAATATTTATAACACGACGATTAAAAGTAGTTCACATTTTATGGTGTACTGCAAGAACAAAAAACACACGAACAAGAAACAAACTTAACATGCGATTTTTTTATTTGATTATAATTAATAAGCTGAACAATCTTTACACTGATTTATACTATTTTCGACAGCCAAGTTATAGGCGCGTAACATAGGAAACATAGTTATCGTAGACAAAAAGCCAATGCATGATAAAATATATAATCTGATCGGCCGCACATGATGGTAATCTGAGCCATGCAAATCTGCTGATGCATTAAACGGGTAATCTTATCAAGCACGTAATCTCATTAATTGTTGATTCAATTAACGGCTGGGACGTTGTCACCGAGGTGCATATCACTCGCATGTAGCCAATGCGCAACTAGCTAGAAAATTGTACATGTGGCGAAGGAATAAATAGAAACCGAGCTAATTATATAACAAGTTTTAATATCCACTCATTTCGCCAACGGAAGGGACGAAAACGGAGCACCAAATAAAGCCTATTTTATCTGGTGCTGTACCTGTAAGAAAAGGCACCTGAGGCCTTAATAAATGAAGACTGACTAGTCCTCTTAAAGCATTTCGTCTTTCGAATTATTATTAAAGAAAATGTTTTGAAGCTACTCGTACCCTATCTGTACCCTTACAGTCCAGTAGCTTCAAAATATTTCGCCTGCCGCAAGGGCCACTCGACGTATAAGGCGTCGTCGCGTCGGTATGGCAACGGACAGACCTTGCATAATGTAGCAGCCTCGTCCCCAGGGATGGAAACGTGAACGCCTACACACTAACTGGTACACTGTTCCTGTTATGTGATTTAATACTCGTTATTTTATTACTTGTTCTCTCGTTGCTAAGCAGTCCTTTTATCAAGATGAGCCTTGATTCTATTGAATTAAGCCTACTATTAGTATAAATGTGAAAGTTTGTGAGAATGTATGTATGGATGTATGTTTGTTATTCTTTTATTCAAAAACGGATTGGATTAACAACTAGGATACTTTATATCCCGGTATTGCTCCGGAAAGGAGAACTACGCGGGAAAAAACCGCGGGGCACGACTAGTTAGTTATAAGGCAAGTTAGACTTGTACGTACGATTACGTATACGGTACACAGCTGCGTAAATAGTAAGTGTTAGTACTGTAGATACATTAATCGAAGATACAATAATCTATAATACTAACATTTAAATCATTATTCTTTCAACCTTGACACGAAGAAAAATCGAACTTATTGTTTTCGGTACCGCTAAGGTCGTATAAATTTGCTTGAAAAGTCTTTCGTATCAAAATTAACGCGGGCTCTGTAGTAACCGACTTATATGAACTACTCGAAACTGTACGTCAATCGTGAGCAATTTTTCGATAATAATGTTTCCAAGTAAAATAATCGTCACACGTCAGTACGATATAAGCGGTGTAGCGAGGCGACTAGAATCAAATATAGAGGCTACCTGTAAGCAAGCATGATTTCGACGATAAAACAGCGATAGCGTCTTAGCACTTCTCTATGGCTCAATATGGGTATGGGCAGTTCTACAATTCTATGTATATGACGTGTAGGGGCTAGTGCCCAGCGAGTACCGGGCAGCGGCCAGTGATCGTATTAGCATTTAGCAGCTCAATGAGTCCTTCCTCCGCCGCGCGCCACCTCGCCGCGATAATTTGTGCTGACGCCATGCCCCAATAATAGCTCTGATACCAGCTCGTAGATACATTCGCCATTCTGATTATAGCTGTGATATCATAAGCTAATTTAGTATGAATTCGTTCTTGTGATGCGTGATTGCTTTTTCATGGCAAATAGTTTAGTAAAATTCAATGATGGGGAGAAAATATATTTTTCTTGAGGTAATTTATTACTGCGCTTGCACCTAAGTAACAACCTGCCGCGCACATATAAAACTTAAAAGATAATACACGTATCACATTTAAAGACGTATTCATCACGGCAACTTAAAATACCTACAACTCATAATGAACGCATGCGGCATGGTGCAGTGTATGAATATTCTTTCTAGTGGACTAGAAAATTAACTAGTCAAGGGTAAGAATGTGAGATGTAAGTTGTAAGACAAGATCGCGAAACCGTGTGCGAGCTCGTAAATACGATATGTAGGGCAAAGGTTAGGAGAAGCCGCCCGCCGCCCGCCGCCCGCCGCCCGCCGCCCGCCGCCCGCCGCCCGCCGCTGAAAGGGGATCAATGTCAGCTCCTTGCAGGCGCGGTGCGGCCACCGCACGCTCACGCCGCCCTAGCCGTAGCCTATAGCGGACTGACTCATTTTACATTCTTTCTAATAAAACATTACGTTATTTATCCATTGCGATAATGAAAGGCGAGATATCTCGCTAAATTAAATAAACTTTTTTTACACTAGCAACTTTTTAAGAAGTAAGTAAGTGGTTGTAAGATTCACTCAAGACCTTTGAGAATGGTGATCGATTTACGGAATGTACCAACTAATGAATACATTAGATACTTTTTTGTAATACAATGACGATTCAAAAGTTTTCCTATATATGTAGTTGAAAACAGATTTATTTGACTTCAAACCGCTGCGCTGGTGGCTCGACACGGCGCTCGGGAAGTGGGTCACGCCGGCGCAAGGTTAAGGACCAGCGAGACTCGCGACGCCTCAACTAATGCCATCCTATCTTACTTAATCCCATCTACCGTTACATGGATTTCATTCTTAAATATAAAACATTTATTCAATTACATCGTTCAATTTAAATAAAATTAAAAGCAAAGCGAAACGAGGTCGAGTTAAGTTCGCAAATCCTTTGAACACGAGGCAGCAGATGAATTTGAATGAGTCGGACAGCGCTCTGGGAGGGCCTTTGCAAATGTCAAAAACATTATTCATTATAATCGCGTGATTATCACAGAGAGTAAGGAAGTGGGTCGCTGGGATACGGCGGACGAGTTCAGGAGGAAATTGAATGAATTGTGCGGCGAGTTGAGAGGCGACGTGTGTCATGTGTGTAATTAAGTAATTAACCCCGCGGCGGGTATAACGCCTTGCTAAATCAATGGAACCGACAACAGTCTAGAATCACCGGTATATTCATGTACAGATTATTACTGTAATTTTGATTTGTTGAAATAGCGCGATTTCATCCAGACATGACACGAACAACATTTTGTCTTTTAATAACGTATGGAATATCGGAATATCTATATTTTCTAAACTGGTAAAGCAATTATTTAATTCACTTTGGAAATTTTGAAACTTTAATTCTTCGCCTATTTATAATATAGACATGTAGCGATTTGTCAAATAAACATAGCGTGTAGAAAGTAGAAATGTCTTACATTGAGATAAGGCGCGTGTTTTACTTGTATTATCGAACAAGGTAACGGGGACATCCTCGCGATATCGCTACGATAACATCAATACGCTACACACATGTGCGGAGAAATTGGCGAATAAACATGCATTATCACTTATCAGCTATCAGCGAGTCGAGGTCACGTCCGTTATCGGGACATGTCAATTATGTTACTGGGATATCCTAAAACCATTTTATTGACCTCCATTTTGCTTTCGATTTTTACAGCAACGTATTGTACATTTATAGCGAAGCCAAATATACCAATTCATATAAAAATAGCTAGAAATACTAAAATTTATATAAATCTTTAACATTTAATATAAAAATAATAACTGACCGGAACTTCTGAGTCTTCCTGTTCCTGATATCTCTTCGAGCGTTAATTGCACATTACATGTCTTAATGTATTAATTAAATAATAAATTCACATCTTCACTATTTATTCAGGCGGATGTGTTATGTAACTTTTGAAATTATATAAACTAGTCTAGTCTTAAATTAGTTCAAAGACATCTTACATAACAAATGCTAGTCTATAAGGTATGATCTTCAACGACATTGATGACCCTTTGAATTAAATTCTCTATTGAGTAACGTACTCCTGAACAACATGTATAGATACAGATCCTTCACTGCATCCTGTCTGTCTGTGTGATAGATAGTGATTGTAAGAGAAGGTTAAGCTTGTATTCGGGGGCGGGCGGGCCGTTTGTTGTTACTTGGAACACAACAATGGTCCGACACTCGTCATAATTGACATTTGTGGTTCACGCCACACTGCTACACCGCGGCGCGTGCGCGTGCGCTTTCACCCAACGATCAACGCCAATTGTTTTACAGATAATACATCTCGCAGGGCTGCCACTTTACTACATTACATATTCTAGACGATTGATGAGATTATGAATAAATATAAAATATAATTTACTAAATTTCAGTATCTTAACCATTTACTTAGCAATAAAGATAAATTTATAGCTATGCTCTGTTTGCTTCTTTAAACAGTTAACATTACTTATACGTTATACTCTGTTTTTCTCCAATATAATCTCCAATATAATGTATTTTATTCGGAGTCAGATACCCATCTTAATTGTTATGTTCGTTAGAATTTTACTTTTTGGTTTGACGAGATGCACTATTAAAGTGCGGGCCCATATAAAGTGGCATCCCTGGCCGTGATCAGAAAGTGAAACATATTATAATGCGGTGTGTTTTGTGTGAGGCTCGCGGGCCCCGCCCCCGCGCGCTCAACAACAATACACAATTACACTCAAACAGTTATTATAACTACGCCTTTGTCGGAATCACTAACGGTGCTATAACCACACACAAAGCATACATTGTTGGTTATCTTTGTTTTCAATATTAAAATTGTAAACTCTCCAACTTTCAACATGTTTACATGACTAAATGACTATACAATGGACGAATTAATAACTTTGTATTTACGTAAATGTTCGATTTCCAAAGTCAACATAATCGAAAAATCCCTAAAGATTATCCAGCTAGGTCAACCCTACGTTGTCAGACATTCATTCATACAGAGAGCACTAGAAGGAAATCAATTCATCTCGTAGCCGGCCAAGATGATGATACACTAGACGAGACAGACAGACGCTAAGCAAGCACTGCGCTCTAAGCAAGCCTCTCGACGCGTCTCGGCGTCGCTTACGGCACTTAACTGACGAGATTCCCGTCAATGAGAGACGTCTGCCGAAATTCTTGAGGATCGTGAAAACTTCTAGTGCAGACAGACTTAATATCAACTTGCACTATACATATATATAAATAGCACTGACAGAAATGTAAACAGAGGTACCTACTAAAATGTGTAGCGGTCAAATACTCAAGCACGCCTCAAGTCTCAATTCTTACAGATTTGTTTGACGAACTGTTAATTTGGACAGATTTGAGTTGTACTTAAATTTGAATATCGTTTCATTATTCCGTCAAATAAAGTCAAATATAAAAGACAAAAAGGTAATTTTGCGGTACCACAATATAAGATTAATAAAGAAAACAAAACAAGCTTGTACAATGCAATAAATATGTGGCTCAGTCGCAGCTTTCTTCGAAGTGCAATAACGCGTAAAATACGCCCTCGTGGTTGATAATTATCCAGCTTGGACAAAACCGTATTTGCCCTGGATAATACTAATATGTATTATAAATGCGAGTGTGTCTGTATGTTTGTCTTTCTTTCACGGCAAAACGACTGGACCGATTTATTTGAAATTTGGTATGAAGATAGATGATACCCTGGATTAAAACATAGGATACTTTTTATCCCGGTATCGCCCCGGGAACGGGAACTACGCGGGTCATACCGCGGGGAGCGGCTAGTTGGTTAATAATTAATTGTTAAGTTTAGTTATCAAAATATGTACTTATATGAATACGTACATACATTTAATTACATCCTGTACTGTAAAACTAATACAAATTGTATAAAGAAGAACAATAATATGTTTAAGTCGCATCACAAAAGGTTCGTTTAGTGTGAGTGTGTCGGTCATCGCTCATAATTCCCACACCTGTATGGACAAAGAAATCAGTTCGCACGATTGATTGACGCCGGTCACTGACCCGTTATCTACTGCTGCTTGTAATTACACCGACACCTTTGTTACCGATCAATTAGATCACTCGGATCTGTTTATTCGTTAATAATAAGTTAAAGGAACTATTGACAATCTACTATCTATTGAAATCTACGATCTGTGTTAACATGCCTTATACAGATAATTAAAATATATCATAGAGGATTGAAACAAGCACTCTCATGGCATTTCCAACAAACAATTGAAGAAATGTGAACGATTAAAATGGTTAATTGGTGCCATTCCTCGGAAAATATGGCTCCTTTAAAACATTTGGCAGCGTACAGAAGTGAGCCTATTCTTATAAAGCAACTATCAAAATGCATTTCATACAAAATTATTCCGATTTTATTAGCAAGAAAGCACACGCTGTGTCCCGTTTTGAATGCGCATCAAAGTACCACGATTACCTTTTCCTATGGTGTTATTACGGACTTATCGAGTTACTATTTAATAATTATCTAAATCGGTTAAACACATCTAGACACATCGCAGATTTACAAACAAACAACCACTTCGTAGTATTTATACATATAGACATATGTATAAATGCTTTATCGACATGCCAGTAGCCGGTCCGGCGCTATCTGCAGCTTAGCGTTGTTTACGAGATAATCGGTCGGCCGATACACACGTTTTGCGGTGAGTCGCTTTCACGCTACCCTCCGAGTTATCTCATCGCTTTATTATATAGATTATTTGTTTTGATATTACTATAATAATATTTATTTTTATCTTCATTATTTAGATCGCCCAAATATGTGTGTCGCTTTGATTACTATTGATAATACTAGCTGACACTAAGCGAGAAAGTTAGTAGGATATTTGTTACTGTATCACTTAATGAAAGGTGACAATCTAGACCTGGATAACAACTGGTGATAATTAATGTTGATTTGGTGTAGTTGACAAGAGTTATAGGGCTATATCGGAGGACACAGCTTGTAAAGAATAAAAACTAAAATAATACGTCAATTATAGGAACGAATAATTATCTGATATTATCCACACGCGAACAGAAAAAACGTCGAGCATAGGTTCAAAGTCCTATGTAAGGACATAGGAACTGGTTTAGGCTTTGTAAATAACAAACGAAAAAGGCAGTCGAAGACGCGTGCAAAATTGTGTTACTCTTATTTACGAAATGCCGATGGAATATCCTTACTTTATCATTATTATTCTGGTTTCGTAAACTAAAATAATTCCGTTTTCTTCAATGGCAAAAAGTCGAGTTAAAAGGTCTCATGTGAAACTTATTTGAATTGTTATAATATTTTCAAACTAAGTCTACCACAAACTCACAGCTCCCTTAAACCTCATAAACTACGTATTAATAATGAACCCACACGTAATCTATCCAATCAAATCAACTCCCCAGACGTCACTTACAATCTATTAATCTCCGCGCCTCATCCCTCGAGCAGTTAGTTGCGACACATCGTTGAGGTACGAATATTGCGGGCCGGAGACCAGACGTCGCGACATCATCCCGGCAGACGGGCCCGTACAGCCTGCAGACTCGCTACGTAATAAACAGGACAGACTCAATCATTCATGCTGTGTCTCTTTAGAACCTGACTACGCATAAAGGAATGGCTAGTCTATGACATATTAGGATAGTTCTATGAGAGAAAGCACTATTATTACTCGATGTACGAATTAAATTGGTTTGTTACGTACACTAAATACTATTTCACCTATTATATTTTTCTGTAGTAACTGCCTTCTATACCGGTGATAAATGATTGTAATACCATGGCGATTCCAGTTGAATAAATATATTTTTGATTTTGACTCCAAAAATATTTGAAATCCAAAATCCAAGTTTTTTTCATGTCTATATTTTAAATCATACCTATGATATTTCCCTGGTATATTGTTACTTTCTTATAGCACAGTTAAATAAAGCGAGTGACACAGGAAGCACCGGGCCAGCTAGTCCTTCACTTCCAAGGCTTCGGTACACCGCGAGGCGATTTCCTGATTAGAGAAGCCTTTGCCATGCCACTCCGTGTCCTTAATCAATACTCGCTCGTTACCAGTCACCACCCACCTCGTGGAAGTAGCGAGGATAATTGAGCTTACTTATGAGGGCGTAATAATCTATTCTGATCTAATTTTAACTAGAGGTTTCACCCGTGTTCCCATAACCTATTAAACAAATCTTTATAATAGTAAAACAAATCAACCTGAAGCAGCTGGTAGGACTTAGATTTTCGCACGTCATTTCGCACAGCCCTTTGTCAATTACCGGTGCGGTCGCCGCGTGTACTATTTAACGAGATAATTGCCCAGTTCAATTGGCCACCTCGCGACCGGCTCATCATTGTTTGCGATGTGATTTCATCGTCTGGCGCCCGACGTGTTCTCCGCCACACGACACGGACAACGATCATTGAGGGCTGAATCTCAGGCAATCGACCAACCGGTGACATTTGTAAAGAAACGATATATCTATCTTAAGTAACATATAAAAAATCATTAACAAAATAATGAACAAGAACATTGTTAACATAATAGTCAAATCTCGATAAGATCACATTATCTGACCGAAGGTTCGCTAACAAGCTCTTGATTGAATCGAGCCGATCATATCTGAGGCCTGCTCTCCGCTCAGACAATACCTCCTCGACCTCGCTGCATTCGCTTCGTATCTTTGTTTTGTTTCCACACAAATCCGGTGCTCAGTTCACACGGTTTTTACTCTGTAATTAAGGACGAGCGAACTGGCCGGTGACCCCGAAACTTTTAGTGTCAACAAACAAAATTTTGTTCACGCACGCAGCTCATTTGAGTTTCATGAAATTCGATTGTTAGTGCCGCTTTTAACAGATTACTTCCCAAGGAATTATCCAAATTATTTTAATTTGGACAAAAAATATGTGTTTTGAACAAATAAAAAAACCTTGCAATTTTAAACAAAGCCGTTTATAAACAATTCCAAAGATCTCAATTATTATCATCAATATATATTATTTCTAAAGTAAGTTGCCATTATTTACTTTAATTCAATTTGATATACATATACAATTCTTTTCTTTGCTCGACTGAAAGTCAACAAAGATAATATTGTATGAGGAAAAAACGAGTGATTGACTCATACAGAGAAATGATCGAGCATGTCGGGAGGCGGGCTGGCTTCCTGAGCTGAGTGGATAATCGCGGGAAATGAAATCATCACTTTCTCCGCAGCGCGACTCGCGAGCTTCCGAGAACAATGCACTGTTTGCGTTTCATTACAATCTTTTCTGCGAGCTCTTAATTGATCACGATTAGGCTGGCCTTAATCCGCGGTGACGCACTGCCCAAATTTATAATTTAATTTCCTTTAACTGTAAAAAGTTTCCCAATTGAACTTGTGACCGTTCTCGCCGGGTTTATTTTATATTATAAGACATAATAGACTGAACAAGCTGACATTTATGACGTCGGAAGGCGAAAATTGGAGCTAAGCGTACTGAGCTTCTCTAGGGAAATTAATGTTAGTAATCAATACTTTATGAAGAAAACGATCTTCTGTGAAAACGTAATCTTTTCCATATTGAACTGAAGTACCTACCATAAATAAATAGAATAAACAACTCTGTGCCGTGTATGCCAGGTGTAAACAAAGCGATCAAGAATTAGTCATCGAATTAGCGTCACGATTCAGCGGCAGTTAAGACAAGCGATTTGACGGACAGTTAGTCGTGAGCATTAACAAGATCAAGTGTGAAAATTGCAAAGGTCAGCGGTCAGCGGGCCCGGGGGCGGGGGCGCGGGCGGGGGCGGCAATCATAGAGCCAGGTTAACGGTCCCGTAGAGGTCAACCACATCACGAAAACAACTTTAAAATATGCTACTTACAGTCACACACGTGAAAATGAATCCACTTATCCTCCTATTAGTGGCGCAGGTCAACTCAAGCAAAGTGCTATAGAAAGTGCCTCACGAGGATATTTGTTCTATTTATGTTCCCCCGAGGGCGGCCACTAATTTTAATTAATCGGATTCGAATGAAGAACACTTTCTTTGTTCGTTAAAAATAATTATAAAAAACCTTTAAACATTTTTGAATATCAGAAAAGTGCAAAACAATTTCGCATTCAAAATAATAGCGACCACTTCAGTATTGTGAATCTGCCAACTATCTAGTTCTGGTTCAAAGAGACGTAGGCAAAGGTGCATCTACACGGAGGGTGGGTACTGGGTAGTAACTGAAATAGGGCACGGCAAGCAGCCGCGATGAGACAATGACCGGCGTATCTGTGTCAGCCTCTACAGTTTACACGCCGTTACAAGCGCGACAACTTCTATAGTTTAGCTATTAGCACATGGGCGATGGGATTATAAAACAATACAGGTTCACGAACCATTAAGGACTCATTGTTCGTTTATTGAACCTGCTGGATCATGTAGCTAACATAGCTACATAATATAATATCATCGGTTATACGGTCAGATATCTAGTTCATTATTCCAAGACTTTTTTTTTATATAATAGGGGGCAAACGAGCACGTCACCTGATGTTAAGTGATCAGCGCTGCCCATGAGCACTCGCATTGTCACGAGTGTGTTGCCGGCCTAAAATCTATATATCTATCAATACTCTACAGATCATGAAGCATTTATATTATTACACGACTCTTATTGACACCATTCTACCTTTTCACTACACGTACATAGAAACTTGTAGCAGGTTATCGATAATTACATTACCATTTCAATAACATGAACGTGTTTATCCCGAGCGGCGCGGAGAAAGTCCGTTTCCCTCATTAAGACATAATGGCGAGTGCAAAAAGCTTAGCTTGCGGTTATTCCGCGTGTTCGAGTGCCACCCACACTCGGCTAGAAATATCGACATTAATTTTCTTGTGACCTCATAATTTTGAAACTGTGAGTCGAATTCGTTTTTCAAAAGATGATGATGATTATATCATCTGTTGAAAACTGTCGTATAAGCTAAGGGACTCCTAAGTTAATTTTCAGAATAATAGTCCGTCTGTTATGTAGATTAGGCAAACTCAATTAGGTAGTTGAATGTCTTCAAGACAGCAAATAATGTCAGTTTGCCTTTAAAACATTACAATTATTATTGTACGGCCATATACAGAATCACAGTTGTGTACTTGTAACGGGCGGTGCGCACGCGCAGCCTAGCAGAAAACTCGTATGAGCGACCGCTTTATTGCTCGCCGATAACTGACACCGTGACCCAGTGCTGAGTGCACACCACTTAGAAAGAACGTACATCACATGTCATGTTAGTTGTTATTTGATTACTTTTTTACAAGACATCAGAGTTCCTTTCTATAAGATAATAGTTCTTAAATTATCAAAGTGTATTTAACATTCCGGTACTGTTAAAAATGAATAAACTTAAGTTGTTGGTATCAGTCGAGTTAATTGCCGAAAAGGCCTGTCGGTAAAGATAAGTAACTGGAAATTTAACATAATATGTTTTAACATTTAAATACCGACGTTGCTTTGCCAGCAGCTGGTATAGTGCTAAAGGAAATATGAAAAAGCAGCAAATATGTCAAGAGCCCGGCACTGCCAATGCGCCACTCACGTCTCACTAATCAAGGCGCACCTTTTGAGATCGCGATAATTGCAACCCTCTGAGTGCACTATGAGGGATTATTTTTTGCATAACGTCTCTACCTTTGTAGACATAGTACGCGAAACGTAACTATAGTAATTTTGTGAGGAGAGTTCGTTCAAGATGTGTTCAGTCAAAGCTCTAATTATTGAGGTCAAACTTGATTTCTATGAAAAGAGAATTAAAAGCCATAATATTTAAAAATTAATTTATGATAAATTTTAAGCACCATTCTTAATCTAGTAGGTAGGTACTTTATATTTATTCGTGTTAATTGGGTCTCTATATATGTCGAGATATATTTTTAAGCAATTACAAAGCATGAAGGAAGGACGTTGTTTGGAATGCGAGAAAAAATATAAATAATAACGGTAATTGGGAGTAATTTCCAACACTAATTGATTTCCTCAAAGTCGTGACTGGTGGTTAACACCAAATGGCAAGGTGATTTTTCACTGTAAACATTTCGTTCGTTGGTTCAATTTTTAATTAAATATGGCCTAACTAGATCCGGGTACCTTCCCATTTTATGCCTAGAGATTTTCCTACTTTCTTTTCTATAAGACTGTACCTACACTATTAAAACGATTGTTATGACTCTTTTATTTATTAGGACATCAAATCTGAAGACGATTTGATGTCCTAGTTCGGTATATGGAATACTAGCCGCACCCCGCGGTTTTACGTGCATTTATAACGTAAAATCTCAATAGTTTCAAAGGTTTAAGTATACATAGAGACAAATAGAAGAAAGCGACTCAGTTTAATGCTATGTTCTGGCTTCCATACTTGCAATGTGAACCAATAGCCATGCCAACCATGGCTTAGAGCCGCGCCATCGGCCGAGGGCAATCACACCTGTTACACAACTCCGGCCCACTACACGTCGGTTTCTATTCATTGGGCCATTGTTCGCCTTGTATCACGACACGCGTTTTTGTCAAAACTTCAATTATGTTTATTGTCGTTCGTGCAGTTACTCATTCGTCAAACATTAAGAAATGCTGACAAATTTATGTAATTATATTAAAACTTGTTATGCATATTTTTCTGAAATAGTTTTAGTAAGGAAATGACACGGCTTCACACTTGGCACATTTCTAGAAATTGTTTTTACATTATTTGTATATAATCAACATCGTATTTGTAATTCAATAATTGTTTGTGAACACATCTTAGAAGCTCACAAAAAACATTTTTAAACCGTCATGCTTTTAAATGACTATCTGATCGCGATGGTCTATTACGCTATTAAGCGGAGACGAAACGAGTATATTTCCATATATATGTTATTTATTATTAACAACTTAAACCGGCCGTTCCGACCAGTTAATGTATATTTATATACCAAAACCTTCAATCTGAAATTACTATATCTTATTAAAACCAAATATAATCTACCCAAGTCTTTTATTTATCGCAGAGACACGTGTGTAATATGTTTTAATTGAATAGACTGTTTCAGTTTATTTGATTGTAACTGATACTCATTTGAGTGGGGCTATTTTTTACATGTTAAGTAATATGAAAACGTTTGATTGTATTTCTAAGAAACGACAACGTATAAAGCTCGTATATGTTAGCACCAGAGTACGTGGTGTGCAAAAAGTGCATTGTGTTCTAGGAATAAATTAAAGGTAATGTGGAGACATTGCCCCGCGAGTGCACGTCTTTCGTTCAAGCCACCACACCACAACGTTCGGGGGAGTACATTCATTACTTGAGTTAGCTGAAGCTTTTCAGTCTGAATATGTTTCTTTATCAAATAATGTTTCATGTTCAAACATGTTCTGTAAAATGCGTCCACATTGTTTTATACTTTAGTATTCATTGTATTTTTATTTTTCTCTTTGTAGAGTTGTCTTGGTAGCCTGGGGTCAAATTGTCTTAAAATGGACGAGTAAAAAATTGTCTAGCATATTATAGCTAGCAGTTTTTACAAGTTTTATGGATACATCCTTACGAGATGACTCCTTTAACTGGTATCCTGTGAGGATTTGCCAATATAAAAAATACTATTGGATTGATGCAGACTGTGTCAGCACACCGGGTATGGCAGCGGGCTATGTCACAACTTTGCTAATTGTTTTAACAGAATTACTTTTTGTATGTAGAATGTCACCTCTAGTTTGATTGAGAGGGAAAGCGTCGCGCGGGCGCCGTGCGTTACACGCGTCACGCAGACAGGCGCTCGCGTGACGCGTGCGGCGTGACGCGCGTACGACATTTATAATTTGTTAGTTTATCGCTTTCTCGCGCCACTCGAGATAGCAGGACGATTAGCAACGGCTATATGTTAGCGGTATAAGTGCGCACGCGGTTACTAGGTACGGCGTTTTCGTCATTATAAGCTAACTACTATTTGTTAGTGAAGATGTTTTTAATGAAGTACCTAGGGGCTTAAAATTCCTATGACATTTGAACAGACACTTGATTATAAGAACACCTTAGTTCACAATCAACCCAGAAGTACCTACATATGATTAGATAGTTTTCTTGAATAGATCAATGCAGTTTGATTGAATACAGATAATGATATTCGAAAAATAGTCATAAATTCATGTTCCTAATTTATTTATATACATATTTCAATTCAGGAGGTAGATGCCACCTGCAACGCTCCAGTAGTGTGCAGATGACACCTGCATAGCTCCTCTAAAGTGAGTGTTGAGTCGTGTAAGGGTGTATTGGGCGTGGGCACTGAGTACTGACCATCTTGGCGAGCATGTTGTCCATCTGCGGCTGGTGCGCGGCGGTGAGCAGGTGTCGGATGCGCGACGCGTTGGCCACGCACTGCGCCATGCAGCGCTGCAGCGCCGCCGCCTGCCGCACCAGCGCGCCCGACAGCGGCACCCCCTCGCCCGCACCACCCGCACCCCCGCCCGCGCCAGCACCGCGCAGCACCGTCTCCAGCACGTGCGCGTGCTGCGACACGTACTCCACGCACCGCCGCAGCTCTACCGCCTCGCGCTGCTGCCGATCTGGTAATTGACCACATGTCGCTATGAACCTCGCCTCTTTCACACCGGCTCAAGTATTAAAAACCAATTCAAAAAACTTTTGGATGTTTTAAATTGAGACATCAGATAAGTAGGTTTAATGAACTAGGAACTTGCTTATTTTCCAGTAGAACTAATAGGCATTCAGAGTTACATTTTTATTTTTATATGTGCCATGGGTCTTTTATGACCCTAATCGGGTTGATAGAAGGACTTTATGGAGATCACTGCCAGTACCCTGAGTCCATTTACTGAAGAGAAAGATTACTATATAATCTTTATATTAAGTTAAATGAGTGAATACAGTGTCCAGCCTGTAGTAAACAGAGCCTTAATACAAATGTATAAATAATTTGCTCAATTATATTCTCACACAAAACAAAACAGCCTTTACAGTCAAATATTGCAGATACCATTAATATTTACATATATTTGTAAACACATCCCAATTATTTTTGAATATGCAACTGAGAATCAGTTTATAAAAAAACTAAGATTTTAAATTCAAAAATGGAATGTATCAAGCACTATTTATATAAAATAAAAATATTTTTAAAATATACAAATAATGCAAAAATCAATTCAATTACTATTACAATATCATTAATTTCTAATGATAGTAACAAATAGCAAAATTGTAATTAATCAAGTTAATATACACAGATATGTACTTCAGATCAAAAGTGTAATAACCCCTTCAAAATATATTTTTTTCTTAACTAAAAAATAAATTTCAATAGTAATGAAAAATTTAAATAAAGTGACTATGATTTTAAATATTGAGGTTTTACATTCTTTTCGTAAATAATAAGTATAAAATTGTTGTTTGGTTTGTACCAAAATTTCAAAATAACAGAATTGTTTACCATGAAAATCATATATTTTCTGTGTTCTTCTTTGGTACTTCTCTTCCTGCAGCTGTCTTTCCGCCTGGACTTGTTTATCCCTAGCTTCCAGAACATCCAGTAATGAAGAAAAAAGAGATTTTCTCTCATTTGAGTTTGTAACGGTTTCTTGCATTTTAAAATTTAAATTTATTTTATTCCTTAACTGAAATATACACTAGCTTTATTTAAAAGTTGTTCAATGACGTCTGCACTAAGCAAAGGTATTCATGAAAGTAAAGAAAAACGCGAAATAATACAGGATAATAAATGAAAACAATAAACAAATGAAAATCACACAACCTCACACTGAACTTCACGTACAACCACTGATAAAGAATTGTCAATTGACTTTGAGAAACGTCAACGGTCAAAGGCACATAATACTAGGAGCGTTTCAATGAAGCTAAAATTAAATTATTAATACCTCCATTGTTTTAAATATAAAATACTACTCTAAAATCTATAAATGAAAAGAAAACTCTTTTTTAGTTTTTATTATTTATTATTGTATTACAATTTAAAATATAATTTTATTGTAAAGTATTTAAAGTATATTTAAAATGTTTTAAAATTTGAAAAACAAAAATTTTTTTAAACAAAATTTTACTGTTGACATGGAAATAATTTTAAAATTTATTTTTTGTTATTCTCAAAAAGAAGTAGAATTTAGAACTAACATTCTTAGCGTAGAACCGAACACAAAATGACAGTTTGTCACTCAATACGTTGCTCCTATTGGATATTATTTCAAAATTGGGATTTTCCATAATTTTGATTGGTTAATTTATTGCATGCATATTTAAATGAAAAATAATCGTGAGTGTCGAAAATTGAAGCCATTCTGTCAATTTAAAGCCGCTATTAAGAACTTTTATTTTACTTATATTTTCGCAAAAAATAACTTAGAAACTTATAAATATGGCTCGTGAAAGCAGTGCTGGTTTCGACAGGCATATTACTATTTTTTCTCCAGAAGGAAGATTGTATCAAGTCGGTATGTATACTCTTATTTGGTATGACTGCAACAACAAACAGGCTTTTAACTTTTCGTAATTACTCGTTAACTCCCTAAGCTATGCCATTTTAAGGATTTATAAAGAATTTGATGTTAGTAGATAACCTATTCTGATGTTGTGAGACGTATTTTTTTACAGAATATGCACTGAAAGCGATAAACCAAGGTGGGTTAACATCCGTGGCTCTGCGAGGCGCAGACGCTGCAGTGGTGGCCGCCCAGCGCAAGGTGCCTGATCGCCTGCTCGACCCGGCGTCCGTCACACACTTGTCAGGCTCACAGACAGGATTGGCTGCGTCATGACTGGCATGACAGGTAACTATAGTTTTCAAATACATCATATGTTTCTTTGAATAACTGAAAGCAGGACTGTTTTTTTTACGGCAATGTGGATTATGAATCTTTATTTTAGTATGTAGTAGTAATAGAATTTTACTTAAGAAATGAAAATGTCATGTACTCGATTTATAAATATTTCCTTTAGTCATTGTTTGCAGTAAGTGATAACTGCGTATAAATTATTCATTTTATGTAAAAGTATATATTTTAGAGGAGTTATTAAAATATTTTTACTGTATAACAAATTAATTTTGTTTTAAATAGATATTTTTAGAATTAATTTTCCTTAGTATATGAGTTGTCACTTTATAATTTACTATTATGTCCAATAACTTTCACAAAAAGAAATTGTACTATCCTGTGTATAGTATATGAATCGTCCCTAATTTGGGACAATATTTTTATATGTATCATCATAAATGTTGCAGCTGACAGCAAGTCTCAAGTGCAGCGGGCGCGCTATGAGGCGGCCAACTGGCAGTACAAGTACGGCACAGAGATCCCCGTGCACATCCTGTGTCGCCGCATCGCCGACATCTCGCAGGTGTACACGCAGAATGCTGAGATGAGACCGCTCGGATGCAGTATGTTGTTTTCTATCATTTTGTCCTTAAGGTTTATTCACAATGTCAACTACTTTGATTTCACAAGATTTGGTGCTTTAGTAAACCTGCATTCCATGTGCCTGTTTTATTTTTAATATATTTTGGATGATTATTAGCTGTGAGAAAATTGTCTGTTTACAGAATTAAATACATATGGACTACTGTAATAACTATTTTCTGATTATTCTGTTATCTTACATAATGGTCTATTTGTCATACACAAACTGATCAGATGTTAGACCAAAAGGTGGAAATTGTATATTTGTCACAACATAATTACCTATAAGGTTTCCCATAATATTGCATAAACTTCAGAACTCTATATAATTTTTACATAATATAGCAGTTTAAATAAATAATTTATTGACACTTGTTAAATTTGTTATGTATTTTAAGTTGGATTACGTGGGTAGGCAGCAATAATGCTTTGCATAGAATATGTATTCAGTACCAACTACACACTATGACATTAAACGTCTGAATATTACAATATCTTTTATTATAGACATAATAACATTGAAAATAAACAACCTTTAGGAAATAAAGACAAATTTTCTTTAATATTTCAGGCATGATGCTAATAGCCTATGACGACGAGACTGGAGCGAGTGTATACAAGACTGACCCGTCAGGCTACTATTGTTCGTACAAAGCAGTGGCCGCCGGAGCCAAGGCTACCGACGCTAACGCTTACCTCGAGAAGAAACTGAAGAAGCGCTCCGAGCTGTCGGCCGATGATGCCATTCAGCTGGCTATCTCGTGCCTGTCTCAAGTGCTGTCCGTTGACTTCAAGTCCTCGGAGATTGAAGTTGGAGTTGTGAGCGAAGCTGAGCCTAAGTTCAAGTGAGATTTATTGTATATCTTTACTTATATATAAAGTTGAACAGTTTGTTTGTATGCTTTAATATGCTTATCTCAGCAACAACAGATTCGAATTGGAAAAATATATTTGTGTCAGATAGTTTATTTATGGAGGAAGGCCTTAGGTAGTAAAAGCTTACATTACAATCAATTGGGATAAAGCATCAGTAGAAAATGTTGCAAAAATGGTAAAAATTATTCATATTCATAATTGCTAGTAGTAATTTATATTTTGAGTAAATTTAAAATTATCATTACTGTAATGATTAAACAAGGAAAACAATAATGTATGTATTTGTGGTGTTTAAATGTTTTTATAAGATTTTGATTTAGATACATCAAATTATGTTTCTTAGGTCACATAGAAATAAGGGTTTATATAATATTTATGTTTTAATATATTTCTAATTTTTATTACAGGGTGTTAACGGAGACCGAAATTGACAGACATTTAACTGCCATCGCTGAAAAGGATTAGGAAGCATCAAACACATTATATTATTAATATTCATTTAATAAAAAAATACAAAACACATATTTATTTTATTAATTTAATTGGATTTGGCTATTTAATAATTGTTGAATACTACTAAAAGCGCCACTAACTTTACAAATAAAAGTTTATAAAAGAACAGCTTATTTCAATGCTTTTGTTAGGTATATAATTCGGTTAACATTCCACTGTTACCTTCCGGGACGTCGCTTAAAATGTCTGCTGGCATCTCGCCCACGACACTCGTAAAGTTGTGTACGGAGCAGCAGAAGGTGAGCCCGTACAGCGGCACCTCGTAGTTCCGGTGTCTGCGCAGGCCGGCCAGCCACGCCGCGCGCCCGCACGCGCTCTCGCAGAACACCGCCTCTCTAATCTCGCTAACCGCTACAAAGGGGTCATTCAATACGACAATGGCTAGAGCTTTCCGATTCTTTTTGTCATGAACGACGGTCCAAATGTACTTGGGGACGGGAAATCTCTCCGGCTTGAGGTAGACGTCGGCGCGCGCGTGGCCGGCGCGGAGGGACAGCGCGCCGTGCGTGCCCGCGTACACGTCCAGCGCGGCGTGCGGCCGGGCCAGCCGCAGCAGCTTGCCGACGTCGCGCTGCGCGAGGCGCAGGTTGCCCGCCGCCACGCTGCGCCACGCGGCGACCTTGTTGGACACGAAGTCCGTCACACGCGTGTTCTGGTCGTCGAAGTAGTAGCTGCCGAGTAACTTGAAGCCCGTGAGGGTCTGTTCCGCGAACGTAAACTTCTCGTGGCGGAATAGTTCATGCAGGCGTCTGTTCAGACGCTCGTCGTCCGAGTAGAGCTTTTCCGCGGCGTGTCGCGTGCTGGCATCGAACATGTGGTTGAAATTGCCTAGAAGAGTGAGAGGCGAGCGCTGTTCGCTGTGGGCCGGCATGCGGAGGACGTTGGCCGGCGCGTTGGTGACGCGGGCGAAGACCGGGATCCCTCTGTCTTCGTCGAAGCAGACCGTGGCGAGGTGGCGCGTGGTTCTAGATGATTCCACCATTTGATACGCTCGTCCTTGGAATGGTGAAGCGCAATGCTCTACCTGGGATATTAAAGGATAATTTAGATTACTACAGAATAATATTATTGTGACGTGAAACATAGAGAAGTGCACAAGACTTAATTATTACCTATACCAAAACACTCACCGTATGCAACACGTCCTCGTATATATTCTCCTGGCAGCCCAGCTCGAGTAGATGCCGCAGCTGCGCGTCATGCCGCACGCGGTAGCGGCCGGCCTCGCACACGGCGGCGAGGCTGCCCCGCAGCGGGTAGGCGAGGAAGCGGCCGGCGCCGCACGACAGCAGCAGCTCGTCGCCGGCCGCCACCCACACCGAGCCGTTGGCGGCGCGGTGTGACGTCACCAGCGGCATGTTGTCCGGCATGCACTCGGCGCATTCTAACTCTATTATACATGGCGCTGAAAACGGAAAATGAACCTGATAATATTTAATAATTAAGTCATACCTATAGAAAATCATTAAATATTACGTAGCAATTTATATTTTCAACTAGCTGGCCCAACACGACTGTGTTCACTATCCTACCCGAAACCTTACATTTTTTTATTAGTGGCAATTCTCGTAAATCCAGGAATATTGTAAAAAAATATTATCAAAATCAGTCCAGCCGTTTTTGTTATACGATTAACAACACTTTTTGTGATTCATTTTTATATAATAGATGTGATCCAAATGATCCAAATAACAAACCAAGGTAAACCTTAATTTCAACATCTGCATTCCAAATTACCTACAAAAATATAATTTCAATAGCTTCTACTAACTTTTTACTTAAAATAAACTACTTACTACACTACAAAAACTTACCGTCGCTAAAGAACGCAATTTGAAAGACGCAGCACAAAACGATAAGTCGCAACATGACTGTCGACCATGGAGATTCTCGTCGGACTGATAAGACCACTGAGCGGAGTAGTCCACGCGATAACCCGCCCTGACCCGTCATATCACTATATTGTGTCCACAACAATACAAGGTTTTCAGTTCACCAGCCTACCAGGTATAAGGAAGTGTCGTCCTCTACAATTAATAAGAAATCTTATTAAAGTAGATAGGAATTAAAAGGCTTTTACATCAGGTAACCCAGTAGGCTTGAAAAAATCGAAAATATTTTAAAGAGGTCAAGTGGCGTACCTTGTCTATCTTTTGAGATAGTTTTTGTGCTTTTCGTTATTTTTTATAAGTATGGGCAATTTTTATGTAGCACAAAAAGTGCATTGATAAACAACTGGGTATGATTAGCGTCAAGTCGTAATTTTCAGAAACATAAATTGGTACAACCGTGTGCCTGTGTAAATGTAATGTTAGTCTGACATAGCAAACTTAGAGGATTTCATTCAAATATTTCAATTCACCTTGTTCAAAATGTATCTAGTTATTTTTTGCATACAGACACAGCCAGGTTTAGCCTTTCATATAACTTATTAATGGAAATTAAAAAAAAAAACAAGTATTACAATAGATTGTTTATTATGAACATAATATACAATGCCAATGTTTATTTATAAAAGCGGGTAAAAACCGACGAAAACATACACCGTACGATAAGACTGTTATATATATAGTTATTATTTAGTTGTGTATATGTAGACGCCTAACGTAGCGACACGCATTTTTATCAATGTTTTCAAATGCCTACTTTTATCTTAAGAAATTTACGAACCATTTATTCCGAATAACATAGAACATTTAGAATCTTTGGAGATAAATTAAATATTAGATGGCGCTCAAGAAAATCATCAAGACATAATAATTTACAACAGAAATTCATTCAAGCGAAATATAAAAATAGCATGTATATAATTTATAAACAATTACCTAACGCGCTTTGGCAACACTCACATTTTGTTAAGTCATGCAAAAGCGCGGCAAACGTCGCTTTGCAAAGTACATCGGATTTTAACATCAATAAATTAAAGGAAAATTATATTAATCAAGTTGAACAGAATCCTTAACGGTAAACAATTTACAAATTATTTCACAATTTAACTAATACCAATACATTACGTATGCAAATATATAATAAAAACATAGAACGTTAAATACAATCGACTACTGGATCCGAGACAAACTCACGTAAACACGCGCGCTAACCATAACTCGACATGTAATTATATATTGCTATTTACAGTACTAAATTTATAAAACATTATTCTTGAACACTCATTCAACTAGTTTAAGTAGAGCAGAATTCAAGTTCAGTTCGTACAAAGTAATATGTAAAATCGTTAAAAATTAAATTATAGGAGTAAATAGTATTATTTTATTGCAAGTTCTTATAATAACATTGAAAATTCATATACATAAAATGAAATCGTGAAAAGTAAATAAAATACATACATCATTAATTAAGCACATAAGCGCCTTAAGAATTTCAAGCCGTTATAAAAGCGATATGTGACATAAAAAAAATTATTACAGCGAAGCTTACTTGTGCACGATTATAAGTGTTAATAGACATTTTAACTTAGAGTAACTACGCACAGATAAGTTTTGCGGCATGGCAACACTCGCGCGTAATGTCACACGCTAACGTCAAACCGATGACGTATTATTGCCATACAGATGATATGAGTTTAATTTATTATAAGCTTTCCAGATAGCATTAACCTTGCCCACCCAAAATAAATACATATCTGAGATCTATTTACATATGTAAGACGACATAACTTGACTCTATTCACAATATATTTACTCGAGTACAAATCGTGAGGTTGTTCCATTAGGTATAATATATTCCGTGGTGACAAACTAAGGCCACTCGTCACTCGTCAGTGAAAACTTCCGAATTTTCGAAAGTTTTATATGCAGTAGTGTATGTTATTACTTAGAACGTAATATGAACTTTTTATTAAAACTTTGGCGATTATCAAATCCCTTGGGAACACTCGAATTTTATATATTTGAAAAGACAATAATTGGCCTCGTCCAAAAACATACAATAACATTAAATTTACAATTGCATAAAAAAATGACATCTCAAATATTTTCAGGACTAGTTTTATCAAATATTTTTTTAAATTATATTTAACATTATTTTATTTAATCACTTCATAACTCAAGATTTCTATTACATTGGCAAAAGTTAAAACATTCTGGATTCTGTGTATGTACTATGTATATGATATATTACAGATCCCACAAATGATATAAAAAATACTACAATCCTACCATTATTCCACATGTAGAGATGGTATACCAAGTACTTAATTTAACATGAATGTAAATAATTTTATATTATGAACTGTAATAGATCATAGATATTATACAAAGGTTTTAACAGTTCAAACAAATTCCCACTCAAACTCAAAAACTGCCACCATAACATTACCACATTAATATTTCCCATATTTTGTAGGTTAATATACTAACACATCATTAAAAATTATCAAATATATCATCAGAATTAATCATAGTACAAATGTATTCCACCTCTACATTTCGCACGACACGACGTTGTACGTCACGGCACGTCACGTTGTGTCACGTCACGTTGTGTCACGTCACGTCACGGTGCGGTACGTCACGCCAGGGGGCGCTTAGGAGCAGCAGGCGCGCGCGGGCGGGGCGCGCGAGGGCCGGCGCTCGACGGCGATGCGCGCGTGATCAGCGTCCGCCTCGCGCCCGGCCGTCTTGTCCAAGATCGCCTCCGCCAGCTCAGAAAATGCGCGGTCTATGTTGATGTTAGACTTCGCTGAGGTCTCCATGAACCGGATGCCGTGCTCCCGGGCTATCTAAAAATCAAAGCCAGCCTCATTACAATTCTAAATATCTGTTGATTATATTTTTTATTAATACAAAAATATTATTACACTTAAGATAGTCTGTAATTAATTTCTAACAAACAACTGCATAAGAGTCACTCACAACTTTTAAATTAAACATTTTGTTAAATTAAACATCAATTTATTTTTGTGAACATTTAGATTATTTTAAGCAATGATTCATTGTTGTTTTTGCAAGATTAAATGAGTGAATTACATTGTATTCATAATAAAAACAAAATTGGTGATTACACACTTGATTAATGTGAATAAAACATGAATATTACAGATGCCTGAGTGAGTGGTGAGTGGCCACAATACTAATTAATTATCAGTGAACAGTAGATATGTGTGAGTCATTTAATTAGCATTTAGGGGCTATGAAACAAATAAGCTATCTTCAAAATATTAAAGGAAAAATGATTTAATATATATTATAATTGATTTCTCAAAAAAAAAAAATTCTACAAGATTTGGTTATCATAAAAGTATTGTGTATAATAATTTTCCTATCATATCTATTGTGTGAGCATCATGGCATTGTATTCAAATGAGCCATCTCACCTTCAAGCACATATCATATTATTATTGACATCAAGTCTATATGTCAAGACTTGTTATAATATGCATGTTACAAATACGAGGGCTGTTCGGAAAGTAACCTCCGTTGTTCTATAAATAAAACACAGAAGTAGAAAAACAAATTTTATTATATACATCTTAAAACTACAACTTTTCTCTACTTTTCTACATAGTTGCCATGGACATTTAAGCATTTATCATATCGATGGACGAGCTTGGA
>JADANM010005075.1:597415-627206 GCA_026213755.1 Eurema hecabe | reverse complement strand
GTGTCCCATATTTGGAGCTTTATCTTCTTACCTCGAAGCTCCACTGTTTTTATTTTGAAATCTATTCCTGGAGTCAAGGAAAATTCCATTTTAATTACCTAAGCTATATTGCCGATGTATTCGGATTTTTATAACCATAGCGAATGTAGCAATTTGTTACAACACTAGACGCTAAACTAGATCATTCTGAGATAAAACAACGCAAAAAACAAAGAAGATTCATACCGATTGTAGATATAAATGTAGTTGTGAAATGGTTATCCGAAAATCTAAACAATATACATGTTTTGCCTACACCCGAATCTCCGATTAAGAGAAGTTTGAATAACAAGTCGTAGGTCTTCTTAGCCATAGTTATTTATTTTTTATGGAATAAAAACTAAATGCAATCACGAAATTATTGAATGATTGAATCCAAGAAATTGACATCTAATAAATCGTATATGTTACCATAAGTTAAAATATGTACACAGATAAGAAATAAAATAAATACAATGGGTAACTTTTTTTATATTAACTGGTTTTTATTTTTCTTGCATGTAATTTTATTCGTATTAAAATTTGAAATACATATTACCAGTTTATAATTATATCATATTGTATATTGTTTGATAGCGTCATCTATTAGTCAGTAGAGGGTACTAAATGAGGACTTTAGGTAGATGTCGCTAGTAGAAGCGTACTAACTACTAATAGAAAAGTTTTAACCCTGAGCCATTTCCACCTGTTTTATGGATTATCATTTTTATCTAGTCAATAAATTGAGATTCGACTGTCCGAATGGAAGAGATCCAAAAATCTTTAATTACAAATAACTAAATTATTTCTGTTATTATATTAGTTAATAAGCCATGATTTATTCGTGCAGCAAACCTTGATTCGGAGTTTCGAAAACAGTTACATAGTTAAGAAAGTATATCCAGCACCAGTTAAATCTGTCTATAATATTAATTTCCATTTAATATCATACTATCCGCAAGTTCTGCAGAGATTGGGACTCGATGGCGCTATGTAATAAGTTTCCTAAATATTTATTTATTTAATACATATGTTTCCATATGTTTATATAATTCGAAATCGTCATCCATTAGTATTGGTCCAAGATCCCAGGGCCACCAGACGTCACGTATTTTCTAATGAACGAAATGTGGACGATTGAGTAGTGTTAGTATGTACTAAGAACGTATGCCTACCTGCTAGCTTGCTCAGTCGGCTAATTTTCAGATATCAGGTAATGAAGGTACATAAAAAAATTATCTATCTCAAGTGAATTCTAGTGGCTGATTTTCACATATGTTTTAGGCAATAATCAATAAACCATCAATAAACCTCATAAATAAGTCGCCAATACTGGCAGAAACTTTCCGTCGGCCGTATTGCTGATCAGACGCTTTAAAGCTCCCAAAATAATCACTTAACTTCACGTTAATTCTTCGATGCTTCATTTTTAGGGTTCCGTAGCCAAATGGCAAAAAACGCAACCCTTATAGATTCATCTTGTTTGTCTGTCCGTCTGTCCGTCCGTATGTCACCGCCATTTTTTTCTGAAATTATAAGAGCTATGCTGTTGAAACTTGGTAGGTAGATGTATTCTGTGAACCGCATTAAGATTTTGATGCAAAAATAAAAAAATAATAATAAATATTGGGCGCTCCCCATACTTAAAACTGAAAATCAAATTTTTTTTCATTTCATTTCATTACCAACGAAAATTATTTTGAACGATATCTAGTTAGTAGTCATAGTTACCTATACTGTGGTTTATACTTAGTCCATCAAATCAATTATTTCTTTATACCTATATTACACTAGCTGTTGCTCCCAAGTCCCAGCTTCATCCCCTTCGATTTCCATTATTATTAGTACTACCTACTACAGTTAGTACTTTAGCGAAGGTAAATTATCTTAAAAGATAAATATAATACATCTACTATCACGGATTTTTTAGATCATTTAAAGAGGAATAATTCTCCTACAAAATATATTTTCGAGTACCTTAAACAGCTTATTCAGCGCTCAAATGTAAATAATTTTTGCCCTTTTAACGCTGAAGACCATATTGAAATTTTCTACAATTTATACAATGTTTGGTACACACACCTACACGTTATTATAAAAAACAGAATTACCCTTTTTGAAAAATTAAATTTTTCATAGGTACACTATTATCAGTAGGTACCTACTTCTTTGAATTGTAATATTTATTATTTATTTCGTAAATAATAAATTGATACCAAGCTTAATTAAAACTAAGTAAATTCCATTGTAGTAGCTGAATTGAAATAAATACAACTATCATTAATATAAGCATAATTGCAAGTTGTAAAAACACAATAACAATTTTCATGTTGCATCTGTGCACTGTAATCTGTCATTATTTTGCCGAGTTGTTGGCGGGAAATCCACGGAACAGCTTTGAGCGCGCGGCGTGGTGCGGCGCGTGCGGCGCGCGGGCGTGCGCAAGCGGGCATTCCCTCGCGCAGGAGCTGATATTGTAAATAAATAACATTCTCGTCTCATTATATTATGTATCTAGTTTATGCATTAATTAATTGAACTGTGTTGTAATAAAAACAAGCTATGGTTAAAAAAAGAAACAATATCTAAGTAGTAAGTCATTAAGGGAATCTTATTTTTTGTAAGTTTTAACTTAACAAATTTACTTACGAAAACGTTAACTCGTTTTAAAAAGAGATATTGCTACTCGTACAAATAAATAATCCTAAATATTCCGCAAAGATTATTCAGAACAGGTTTCGCCATTTCGACCTAGTGTAGGTCATCGAACTTGTATGTTTTTGGGAACACCTATGTATTTTTTGGCTATTAAAGCTTTTTAAATGTTAATTTATTATTTTATTGGCCAAACAGGTTAGGTATTACGGCACGCCCGACTGTGGGTAATTGTTCAAGGTCAGGGCCGAATAAGATTGATGCTAAATAGTAAATACCAGCCGTAGTCGTAGTAGCAAAGTATATATTGCAATTTGCGAGCTGCGTCGAAGGAGCTCGCTCTTAGGCTACGAGCACACGTCAGCCGTGTAACGTGTTGCGTAAGGTTACGGCTACGGCGAGTGTGCACTGTCAATTCCACATACGTGGAGCCGAGCGATGAATCAGTGCCTACTGCCAACTGCCAGTAAGCACACAGTCACTGCAATTGGATAACATACCTATCATCTCATTTATCTACACCGGTAAAATTTAGTATTTCTAATGCAATTAGCATTAGAAATACTAAGTTTTTATGTGCAAATTTTTTATGGAATTGTTTCAATTTTCAGCTGTTTTAAATAAAACATAAATTGCTAAAAGATAAGTGAAAATTTATTTTGTTGCATATACGATACGAACGAAAAATACCATATTCCAGAAATCCTTCTTAACGATATATTGACATTGATTTAAACTATTGTTTACGTCACTTACGTAGGTACTAGGTATGTGATAGACATTAGGCAGGCAAATTACGTAAAGCATAAAATTATACAGACGGAAAAATAAGCTGCATTACTTTGAATGAAAGTGACTTGCACTTTTACTTGTCCTTAAATGATTTTCCACACATTTAAAAGAGCGTTAAAAGAAAAATAAATAACATCATTGCTTTGGCACATAGTTGCTAAATATCTCAATAATATTTCAAAACCCATAGAATTATCATAGAAAATTCTTCACGTATTTATTTATTGATGATATTAGATATTTGCTGAACATAAAAACGCCGACGAGTTAACAACTGGAGCTCCTAATTGGAGTTTAAACTCATTCGTGAGGAAGTCTACTTAGCTATCGTTTAATAATAAATTTGGCAAGGCGAACTCCGCGCAGTAGGCAACTGGGTGAGACAATAAAGTACGAAGTCACCGGCTCCACGTCTCAAAGTACAGTTTCTGTTAAAACCACGCTCATTGTGATGTCAAAGCATGAAGAGAGCTAGCTAGGTGGTGTTTCCCGACGCGGGCGGGAATCCATCTCATTGTCTGGTTCCACTCGGTAGCGCTTGTAGAACTCATTTTAATTACTCTTAACAATGGCGCAGGGCAGCCCCGGCCCGCCCGTGAAATTAGAGGAAATTACGCCAAACAATCCAAATGTTTGCACACTTTTTGCTAATCACAGAATTATTTTACTATTTGTATTTGATACGGTTGCTTTTTTATTTTATTTTTATGCTACGGTACGCACTTGGTAACAATTTTTTACTATATTATTGAAAAGAATTTTAAGTAAAATTTTTGACATATAACAAAATCGAAGAAGCTATAATGTACCTAGGTAAGTATTACTTTTTGTAACTAGAGCAAAAGCGTCATATGAAACTTTTGATTAGTAAAACATTAGAAAAATATACCAATAGACTTCATATTCGTGTAACTCAGGCCGAACAGGCAGGCAATAAAAATAAGAATAAATTACAAAACAAAATCGAAATGTTCTTTGCGCAGGTGTCATTGTTTACATTATAGTTATTACGCAATAGCGAATATCTAACGATTCTTATAACGTCAGTAAAGGAATGTAAATAATTTTCCTTCCATAAAAGGTACATTTATATTATATAGTATAACATAATATTATCTAAGCGTTATATCATTAAGGAACGGCGAGCGGCTTCAGCCCTTATTAAAAGGGCCAGTCTCGATAACAAGGTCTTTCTTTGAACTGGCATCGAGGCAATTAACTTTCTACCTTGGTAGATTCGTTTAAGGTTAACTTTACGTACTTTAGAACCAATGACTGGATAGTTGTATGGTAGGTTATGATAAACATGTCATGATAATATTGTTATTTCATTTGATAAATTAGATCTGTCGCTTTTAACTTTGGTACATCATAATGTTCCTTTGTTTATGGTAATTAATCTATATATATTTATTTGGTTGCCTGAAAACATCTCTTTACGTTATTTAGGCCACCAGTCACATCGATTATTCTCATCGGTTAAAATTATATTGAATAATAATGAATAAAAGATGTAGTGCTTACTTTTGCATGCTATTTCTCCCGTGGAGGTGTAATCAGGCCTGGACGCTGGACGCTCATTAACTTGTTAAAGTATGCGACGTTAATGTGGTCTGTCTGAATACATCAATCAAACGTGTGACTAATCGCGAAATGCGAAGTCTCCGCCATGTCTCCGTGGAATAGTTGAGATAGGGTGAGTCAATGCGGATCTCTCCCAAGCCTCATTGTCGATTCCTGTAGCGTAAGTATGCCAGGTGTTTCTTACGCATCGCTTTCTGCAGAAATCGCACTAAAATCGCATCAAACGCACCGACACGCTAATAGTTTTACTTGTACTTGAATCGATTGCATCACTATTGTTATTTGTTACTGGCCGGCGACACAAAACAATAACATCAAATGCCTGTTCATGAAAGTTCAGTGGCCTTACCTACAACACTAGTTTCATACTTCGGGTTTATTGTTTGGACGTAGGTATAAAATGATATAGTAAAAGAGTTTTAACTGTCAGTTAAATAGATCCAGAGATTACCCCCTGTAATGTCACGTCATCCAAAAAAACTTTTCCCCTTTACAATATTAATAGGTGACATATTTCGTTATCATAATTCACATGTAAACAATAACTTTATAGTAATTTTATTCAGTTCTATATCTGAGCGGCGGATAACACTGATTACATAATTATAATTCATTCATGCGACGTCTATGTACGCTATGACGCGATTGATGCAATTATGTACATTTGAAACTGTTCTATTAATAAACCTGGTTATTTATAGCGAGCTACAGAAAACCCCTGCGTAATTTATACATTGTATAACATGTCCTACGTAGGAACGTCCGTTTTGTCCTAAGAGTTCAATAGCATAATTAAAGAGTAAGATTCTGTTTTCAACAGACTTCAAAAAGGAGGTTCTCAATTCGACTCGTATGTTTTTTTTGTATGATTGTTACGCGATAACTCAGCCAATTATGAACCGATTTGAACAAATATTTTTTCGGCGTATAGGTGGTCAACCTATACGCCGAAACCTACAACCGACCTCAAGGGTGGTCAAATTTAAATTTTATAATAAAAATAATAACCCCAAGGGTGGAAAATTGGGGATGAACTTTTTTATGCGCAATATCTCTGCCGATTATGAAACAATTTGAACGATAATTTTTTTGTTCAATAGGTAGAAGTCAGTTTTATCCCATCAAAAACAATACTTGTCAAAAAAACCAAGTCTCCCAACTCAATTGTTCTACGGTAAAAAGTTATGAGATCCATGTAATGCCAAGTCGGTTATTAATTTATTCAGTCTCTACTTAAGCGACTTTCTCGTCTTAATACGTCCAGTCCCTAAGACCACGATCGTGGTGCATAACAATTAAAAATCAATTGTGTCTGTAATATTCGTACTCGAAGCATTAACTTGTTGGGTAATAATTAAGAGGATTTTATAGTGACGCATATCAATATTAAAAAAATTTAATGTTTTATATAAATATATTAACTCTGCCATCGCATGAAAATACGTGTTCATTTAATTATTATGTGCGATGGCGATATATAGGTTTTCATTTAAAGTATCTTGAAATTTTCTGAGAACAAGGCTGGGGAGGTCACCGAGGCGCGCCTCTCAGTCGCGATTCGACGGAATTCGGGTCACAACATTATTATTCTACGGCGACATGGGTTCATAGCCCTTTTTTATTTTCCATTGCGCTTTTATACCAAATATATTACTACAAGGCTGGACAAACCCCGCAATGCATTGATAACAACGGTTCGATGCACTAACCGAGACGTAACATATTTGGTAATGTCTGATCGTTTGCCATTCCGGACATGCCGAACATAGATAAACGTATAAGCTGTCCATTGCTGATTTTATCTGGTAAGCGAGACGATATGTAGTCTGCAGCCGTCGATGTATGTGGTTTTTGGTAAAGGGTGTCGTGGGAGCGTGTGTGAGCGTGTGGGAGCATGACACACCGGAAGGCGGCGCATGCCTTACGGTGCTGCACAAATAAACGAAGGGCATGCCTCTGTCCGCCCGCTCTCCCCGCTTGCCCCGCTCTCCCCGCTCCCGCCCGGGCCGCTGCGCCCGGAGCAGTGACCGCCCGTGTTTATAAACACCTGCGGTTACTATTATTCCGTGTCGTCTAATACATGAACTCGTATTAACGTCCCAGCCGTCATTAATGGATGTAAACATTACTATAGAAAAGCACACAAGTATAAAATCATCAGTGGTATTAAACCTATTAATGATAACTTATTCACAAATCTAAGACTGAAAGTAAGGAATTTTTTAATGATAATAATTTCAATGTAATGCTTAACAATATTGCGGGTCGGCAAAAATATTGAGCCCTTAATCTTTATCTACTAATATTATAAGAAAAGCAATTTGTGTCGTTGTATGTATAGTTGATTGTTTATAGTCTCTATTTAATTTAGGTAACCAATTAAATGTAAGTTACTGTGGATTTTATTTTAAGTTTTGTTATAAACTTACGTTTTGTAGTTTCTGGCACATGGCTGCGTCTTGTACGCTTTTTTCTCTCAACTGAACTTTTTTCTGAAATTCGTGAATTCGTCGGAATTACAAAAAGTCAGAAAGTCTATTAAATGATTGCAATAAAATAAATAGAAATACTTCTGCAACTAGACTAGACGGGCTCATGTGAAGTTGAGAGTTAATATTTTGCAGCGAACAAAACATAAGAAAATATTTTGAAGAAGTAACTTAAATAGAACACATCGGTCAAGCATCTCCAATTAGAGAGAGGCATAATCGCTGTAACGCCGTTGGTTATTTAAAAGATATTGTTTCTCTATGGTCTTTGCATAGTGTATAGAGTATAGAGTATGGCGTAACAATAGACAAGACATATTTTTCTTTCGGCCCCGGGGCCGGCAGACTACGTGACGACAAGCACGGACGTCACCGTCCATAATTCTATTTTCACCTTATCATCCCACTTTTGTAAAGAGGCTTTCTGTTTACCGTGTCACAGACCATAGAATGTGTTTCTTACAAGTGAATATATTTATTTTAAAACTTGTGATATTAGTAAGCTCAATCCTACGCTGTTGTCTATAGGTCATAAAAGATTGAGAAAGATCTAGGTAAACAGAATTTAATTTATGAAAGTATAGGTCATTATTTTTTGTACCGTTGTATAATGATTTAATGATATGATAAATAATAAGGCATACGATGCATTACAAATTTCGTGGTCCTACTAAATCACAACCTCTCAGCGCCTCAATTGGAAAATAAGTTCAATTGTAGCTATTAGTCACGAGAAGAATTCTGTTGACGTGTCGATAGGTCTCGACTGTGCATCTTAAGTGAGGCCACACAAGGCGGCGTGATCGATGATGTGTGGGCGGGTGAGTGCGGGTGCCGGCGACAGCGCGGCTGCGCCGATGTGTCCGCCGCCGATACCATCGCCACTCGCCATTCACACACTAGCCGCATACCAATCCTAGCATCGATAGTGAAAATACTGATTCGTGAATCAGACATTTGCATTCAGCTCGTTCATTTTTATTGGCCATTATTAGAGTTGTTTAGTGCTTGTCGTATGATGACCTGATCAAATTTGCATTTTATGAGCTTTTTGACCTTTTTACATTGCAGAATTAAGTTCGGGAATATAAGTAACGTTGTTTTTGACAAAGGCGAGGGCCAGAGGTTCATCTAGTTTCAGGAGAGTAGTTATAGAAGAACCTACTAGAACCTACTAGATAGATACTTAGCTGCGGGAATATAATAGCTTGTCATTGCGTTTCGTACAGTAGATAAGCGGGAGCATTGGCAGGCGCTTTTTCCTTTTAACGTCCTAGGTATATCCCATTTTGTATTTCGTGCGTAGGCCGGCATCATATGATGCATATGACATCATAAGTTTAAACCGTAATTGTCACTATCAATTTACCGTTGATCAGGGTCTATTTATGCGAAAATAAGTTACGCATCCCTTGTTCTGTTGTATTAATAGCCTACAGTAACGGGACTTTAAGCTCTTCTTTGGAAATGTATGAGTCACCGATCTCCGCGATCCACACCATAGAGATGCAATTGGATGAGTTATAGGACACTTGCACATAGCGCGTCAGCTCGATGACTCATTAATTGATACGCGATTGAAAAATAAGAAATGTCCTGCGAGCTATGTCACTCACTGAGACATTTCGTGGGTCACATGATTGGTGCTCATTTATCGCGCCACCTAATACAGTGTCATCGTTGCGCCTAAATTGGTCACTCATTTATTTGCCAAACTGCACTTGTTAAGGCTCATTAGATGATATATTTCTTCACACCCTCCATTTTTCATCAAGTATTTCCTGTTGCAAATACTCTCCTTTCCCCTTATTTAATGGGCGTTAGATCTTTAAGTAGCTCAAGCCAGTTTGGCATAGTCTTAGGAGTCTTCTGGTCAGTTGCCACACACAAAAAAAAAAAATATCCTGCTGTGATTTTTTTTAATATAAGCTTAAAACAGTTACAAATAGTTTAATGAGTTACTAAAATAAAAATAAACAAATTATTTCTATGTAAAGTTATCCATTATATTATCTGTGGTCGAACCAGAGGTTTACGGATCAGACTTTGTTACTAAAATTAATCTCAATACTAATTACCCACAAATATATTATGAGGTATTTGACCACCAAAACAGCTCCGATAATTAGCTCAGTGCAAGTCCTGTTTGTTTATGGATGCCTGCGGTCAGCCAGCCCGTGTGCAAATCTCTGTAATGAGTTAGTGGTGCTGCGTGCTGCCTGCTGACGCAAGCGACCTTCTCCTGTTTGTATTAACTCGTGTACATTACGAATGACTAGAAACGCTCTGACGTTCCTGGTTTTTTGGCGGATCGCTTTTACGAAGCGAGAAAACAATTGCTTGTGTCAACAATAACTCATCTCGTCCAATTTTCAGTTGTGGAGCATTCATTCAGCCTTATATGGTAATGGAACTCAAATTGGACATATTTGAGTTAACAGCTCAAATTAATATAACAATTTCTTTGTTTGTTTCGGAACCCTTATAGTTTCACCATGTCCGTTCTAGGTGTAATGCTCATACCGTAACCATACTGTTAGAAAGGTGAAAAGTGCTTTGTAAAAATCATAAAAAAAAATATTTTTTGAGATACTTCCTCTACCGGTGAATTGTGATTCTGGTTTTTTCAAAAAGCTTTGTTAGGAACTAGATATTTTTTTCGTAATTCTTATACATTTTTCTTGTAAGCTAATAGAGAATGATAAAATACAGATACTATACTAAAAAATTAAAGATCGTGTCGAACTGTCTCACCGAGGGTTCCGTACCTTTGATTAATATTAAATTAAATGTGCACATCAAGGCCCGTCGTTTGATACCTCAATTGACCTAGTGGTAGTAATTCATTAAATCAACCCCTTCAATCCCCTATTTCACGATTAAAAATTATAACAAAATATTTTGCGTTTCGAAATGTAAGTTTTGGGTTTTACAAGGCATTTAGGTTTGATTGTTTCATTTTCACAGACAGACCAGACGGATAGCAGTGTTCTTATAGTTTGCTTTACAAATAATAGTTAAGAATTGGCTATTTAGGAAGGTTATATTATATATACGTTTTATAAACGGAAGAATAAGGTGTGTAAAAAATATTAGACAAATATGGTAGATCTATTTTTAGCCATCCAAGTGACCATGACCATCCTAACGTGATACTTTTGTGTTCTACCGGCAGTTTGCGCCATATTATTTAAGAGAACAGTAATTAATGCATCGCATCGTCACCACTCACGTAATGTGGGGTTCGCCGCTCGGGCTGTAGCGCCACGCGACCGGCGCGTGCGCACCTGATTCACCGACCATCTCCCAAATACAATTATTTTCGCCTGTTGATGCTACTTTCCTTAAAATGATAACAAATAGTCACCTTATGATACAATTTAAGGATATTATTTTCAAATATGAAGAAGTTATAATAATAAAGTTATGACGCTTTTGAGACAGCGCCACTTATCCCACGCCCACAAAAATCCAACCCATCGCTCAGAAAAATACAAAATAAATTTCCACAAGCATTTTCCAGTATGGTGATTGAACCCTTTGGCACAGAACCACCACTACCAATAATTATATTTGTCATTGACAATCGCTAGTGTCAACCAGGTATTTAGTGTTCTGGATTGAAGTCTAAAAGTGTTGCTATAATAAAATATTACCCATTTAATTTAATCGTGATGCAATACTTTATCGTCATTGCACAGATAATGTACACTTATAGAACTGATATAGGTAAATGCGTAGGAAAATGTAGTAGATAAAAATTGAAAAAAGACGCAACATGCAGATAATGATAATGATTATGCAATGGAATCAATAACTGCAATATTTATGCTAAATGCGACCTCATATTAGTTCAGTTTCGCGCTGCGGTGAGTCATGGGAAAACAGCTGTAAACATTATGAAACATTTCATCCTCAAATTAAGTAACGAACTATTGTTTAATTATAGAGTTGTAATTATTGGTTACGACTAATAAAGTTTAATGTGAGGCTAATTGATATTTATATGCGACTTAATTAAGTCATATAAATTGTGGCGTTAACACAAAGTTATTATTATTGTTTGATTTAACATTAAAAATAAATTTATGTTTTAAACTAAAATGTAAGTTTGTATTAAGTTTCTATTAATGAAAGAATACTTCTTTTAACGGTCGTCAGCAGACAGCTGGGCGCCGAGGCAAGTCGCGGTGCGAGCGAGTGTTGTATTGTTTGTAAAGGCCGTTGACTCGAACAGCGTGATGCAAGTAAACAAGGCCTTTATGTAATGTAACGCAATTGTTGTATTGAAACATGTGTTGTTCAGTGCAGTAAATAGCTCGAGTTGCAGCTCCACCTGTCAAATATTATATGATTTCTTTTTCTCATACATACATTTCATGGATTATTTGATGATGATAGAGTAGGTTTACATTTTTATTTATAGTTTCCGTTATTAAATATCTAATATTTTTAATTAGGTACATTTCATAGAAATTGATTCCTCCCCTTTCATTGCCATATCCAAAATAAAGTGATTTTAATAGATTTATTCGCGGTAGAACCTAGCATATATTTATAGATAATAATTAACCTTTAAAAGTGATTGTGGGTACCTTTTTGACACCTTTAAGTATTCAGCTTGGACCAGTGAGTTGTATAACTTGTATACTTTACAAAAACTCCCACTACATTTTAATTTGCAAATTATCGTTTTGGAATGCAAATATGTAGTATTTATAAAAAAATAAATATCAATAGATGTTCATAATGTAATTATAGTAAGGAAAACAACAATTACAGAGCAATTGCGCTCGTGCGCCCCATTTGTTGACAATGTCAAGGCTTGGCACTTGGCAGTTGTTGCATTTCAATAAGTTACTGGTTATAGCATTCCTGGGTCACGTGTCCGCATCGCCAACTATTAGCATAAACCTCAAGTCACTCAAGGACACCATGAGAACCAATTAAGCTCTAGTCATTGATATGAAGTTTAATTATATGCGGCTTGAAGTCACAGACTTTCGATATGTCTAGATAGATAATGGGCATACATTTATAATATACATTTTTAATATTATTTAAATATTTTCAGGACATTTATACACAGCGCCATTTAGTTCCAAGCTAAGCAAAAACTAGATAACGGAATAAATTACATATAGTACATACTTTTCTTTTGTAAATACATACATACTATATATACCAACACCCAGACCCCAGAAAAACACAAATGTAAATTACAAATATATTTTTTTCGGTGTGGAGATCGAACCCGCAACCCTTCGCACAGAAAGCAGTTGTGCTACCACTTCGCCAAACGGTCGTCAAACATGAATAATATGTTATTTGAATCTGTGTGCAGTATGTTCCCGTCTGGAGGCAAGCAAAAATTTTGACTAGGGTAGGTCAGCCACTGGATTTGGCTATAAAATAAATTATGTCATCTTTCATTTAAATATTCCGTTACCTTCAAATTTACCAACATGTTTCAGTGCGCGCGTAACTCCATCGTTGCTCACTCGTTCGCCAAAACCTCAGTGATTTAATCGCGCAAGTATCGTAAGATCGATAATTCTGCGAACATGAATCACTAATGAGATGCCTAGTTACCGCATCACCACATGCGATGCTCCGGAAGCGTGTCGTGTTCCGTTCTGTGGTCTGTAGGCTGAGGCGCAGCACGACCTTGGAGAACCCTATTACCAACTATTAGACAGACTGACGTGCCCTGCATCTAAATAAACTTCACACTTCTGATTATTTGTTTTGTCGCGTCAAGTCTTCTCATTATTATCAATTTCTATTTCTGACTGGGTAAACCAACGTGCAAATCGCCTCTTCTAAATAATCAGTGCTCGACAAACCCAGACCTATCAACACCATTACTGGCAAGTTTAATTAACCACGAAACTTACGCAGTAAATTGATAATAATAATTTCCTTATTGAGAGATGATAGTTGTCAAAGCTGGCAACAGGCCCGGCCAATTAAGAGGCGATTACCTACAATATACAGATACCTCTTTCGTTCGGTAACGTCTGGATTAAATTATCGAAAGTTGAAAACTATTCTATTATTAAAAAGTTCAGAGTTGTACCTACGGGTGAAAGTATTTACAGGATCCTGTTTTAGATATAAAAAGTTGATTGCAAATATCATATATTGCAGGAGTTTTCAGCATTATTCCAAGGCTGGAGAGGCTTATTACTTTTTAAAATACTTAATTAATATATCTAGTCGTCCCCCCAAGTAATTATCTAATTGTTTTTAATTACCATCAGAATTTTTATTCTCTCTATCCTTATACTCCTAGGGCATTTTACCACTTCCATTATATTTTATGTTCAGTCTTATAGTTTAGCTACTTTGCACGTAGAACAATAAAACAATCAGTCCGCTTATAGAATGTTATCACTTACTACGTATTCTTACGTGACGTGACGTTAAGCTTTACTATCCTTACTAATTTTCCCTTCGCCTGTCATTCGCAGATGTCATCGGACTGGGGAAATCACCGCTCGCAGCCTTCAGGCCTTCAGGTGAATGGAATTTAAACGTCGCCCTAGTGAGCTCAGAGATAATTTTCCACAGGAACTGTAATCAACAAGGGCTTGTAAGAAGAATTTTAAAAATAACTCGTCTTATAAGATTCTCAATTATTTGTTATTGACATTAATTATCAATATGTACACACATTTTACACATACGAATCTCTTTGTATAATATTTGATATGCTAAAATTATCCTGCCTAATCTGATACAGTTGTACGTCATCTCTAACGCCATAGAACTATTCTGTCTGTATTTTTGCTCAATCGCCCCGTCCGGGGTTTGCTAGTGACGTATAAAAAGTAAGTGAAGCAATGCCTTAAGAGTCCGGTCACGCGCCAGCCCGTCGACGACCAGCCCATAGTAATGGGCCGCTGGAGGCTACGTGCAGCGCGTCGCATCTCACCGCTGCCAAATTAACATACACAATACACGTACGTGATCTCTCTGTACTTCGACAACGTCATCGCGTTGAGGATTTCCGATTTTGACGATACGCCAAATTCGTGATGTAAGATATTGCGGCGACCGCTACTAATGAGCAGAGTTCTGCATATGACGCTCTTATAATATTCATTAGTAGTGTCGAATTTTACATGGATTCATATTTTATAATACATTTTAAATGACACTAACGTCTTTGACCTTCTGCTCAGCTGTGTAATGACTTGAATGTTATACGTTCCTGAAAGTGGTAAGTATCAGTACCAAATGCTTTGCAAAATAGTATGAAATGATGACATTAATTATATATCGATGCTTGTTATTTCTGGGAGGGTAAAACTGAGAGGTTAACACAAATCAAGATTACCCTTTCTACAAAAATTCGAAATTTCAAAATAAAACCTAGTCATTGGCGATAATCCCTCTCCATCAGATGGCCCGCCTGCTCGTTTGTCCCCTATATCATAAAATAATAGTTAGCAAATATTCAATGCTAAACCGTCAACATAGAATAGAATTAGACACTTCACAGGGCTCGGGGACTTTACTTTTTTGGTTGAATACGTCAAGCGTGGTTCATCATTGATCAGTATGCGGGACGCGCGCCGCCCGAGTCACCCACATCCGAGATTTGCGACACTAATGCTTCTATTACTGTATAATCCCTTCTAACAGAGTAACTGTGTCAGTGTCATCTATACATATATCTTAAATTTTATTTTATTTATTTATTTATCTTAAATTCTAATACGAAACAAAATTGGTAATATGAAGCTTTCTAAATTACTGCACAATTTTTTTAATTCTTTTATCGTTATGAAAATAGATAACCCCCAGTTGCATAGAGTATTTTACACTTTATTACTTTTGTGGGCAAAAACGAGTTAAGCGGCTAGTATTCGGTATATATATGATAATAGTTTCAGAAATAAATTAATTCAAAACAGTATCAAAACCATAATAGTTCAGTTTAAACCACAATTACTGTGGTTCACTCACAGTTATAAATAAGTTAAAATCTACGGAAAGACCTGGTATAGGTATAATTATTAATAACCATGATGATTCTACAGTACGTCTATATGACGTCTTATTGAATACAGATATAATACTGTTTTGCTTTTATTTATTTATTTACTAGCTGTTGCCCGCGACTTTTTTTTATTAATGGAGAGCGCTTGACCACAGGTCGCCTGGTAAGCGACGCTGCGGTCGAAGATGGGGCGCGCTCGCCTAAAAGAAATTAGTTTACTCTTGAAAACTCCATCCGCATGGACTTTCATATAAACTTCGACCCTCCCCCTTCCTCCCTTATCACTTTTTTCCAGTTAAAAAGTAGTCTGTATTTTATCTCAGGCTCTAGACTATCAGTGTACCAAATTTTGTTCTAATCGGTCAAGTAGTTTAGAGTGATGAAAAGACAGACAGACAGAGTTACCTTCGCATTTATAATATTAGTATCGATAATTAACTGGAATTAATATTATTAAAATTTAATTAACCAATAACAAAAACGACTTTGACTTGGCTTCTCTGAAAAAGGATGTGAAGGGTTCATTCAGCCGGATATACGAGCAGGTCTATTTTTATATCCCTATACTTGCCTTTGCCTTAAGAGATACCAGGGCGGCAGCATTCCAATGCATTTATTCAATGGGCTCCCAACGAGCCCTCGACGTCAGCCCTTATAAGTATCGAGTAAGACTTTGTAAAAAGGTAGAGTTAGTTTTTAATCATATAGTTCAAACAAGAACATATTACTGAGTCATTTTTAAAATTGGCATCACTATTACATAAGAAATTATTAATATACTCAACATTATAAATTACTAATTAATTGACCACAGAATATTTGGGTGGCAATCGAAGTCGATTATCCCTAAAATTATGCGCTCATTAAAATTTTCTTGTTAGAATTATCGGTGTAACTTCATGTTACACAAATGACAGTCAGACATCCAATACCAACAGGAATTTTTCAAATTGGATACAATTATTGAATGTCCTATCCATACTTATCAGAACACATAACGTACTCAAAAACTTAGTTAAAATAATATATTTAGCTAGTATATTGTCTAATAAGGTCTGCACTTTATTGGAGGAATCTTCAAACATAAATTAATTCTAATTAATTAATTATACCTATTATTATATTATTGGCTAATATAATTAATCGAATAAAATAACCAAGAGCATTGTCAATCTTTCTTTACCTGCTTTTATGAATTTCTCAATATATTTAGCCCGTAGAGGTACAGAAAAGTGCATAAAGAGCTCTTTAATAATCCACACATAACAACCTAATAATGTTTAATGAAAGGGAACTTTTTCATATCTGCAATCATAAATCTTGTGAATGAGTCACAGCTCACAAGCGGCCGCCGCGGATCGGAATGCTGGCGAATGGCGATGCTAACTCGACGGCCTCCCTGAAGGTTCTCAGAAGCCCGGGCGGCGTTAACGCCGATCAAATAACAAAAATAAAATCTTCTTCACGTATTATAGTTAACAACAATTGGTTTCCGCTAGTTTCGGCGCGTATAAAGTGCGGTATTCGTAATAAAAAGTTGGAAAGCGATGCGCCGGCGCCAGCACCAGCCATTCATAAATTCTCCAAAACTGCACACAAATATTTGGTCAACATCCGCCCGGGCAGTGACGCGGAGGTGAGAAATCAATACCTGCAGTAACGGTGCTATTGTGTCGCATTCATTGTTACCGACTCATTGACAACTTGTTTAACTTCAAGTTATTAAGTATTAGACGCTTAAACATGAATGAGTCACGGTGGAGTCTCGTAATTGTTGGTACATTGTTGTCACGTGGACGGTGAGCACTTGTTGCTTGCAGTTATGTGGTTAATTACTAAAGCTATTATGAAACAATTTCTATTGTAACTAGCGTAATTTTCGGATGACTTGTTTATGTAATGACAAATGAATTGTTTATGACGAATTTTATGTTAACTAATACCTAATATGCATAGTCATACCAAAGTCAAGTTCATATTTACGGTAATTCAAATAGCAGACACAAGCCAACCATGCTTGTTTGCCTATCCGTTCAACAACAACATTACGTAGTAGTCGTTGAATTTCGACACTGCTGAATTTAACTAGTCCAGGTTAGTCGGCAAGCGGAGCAGGAATCGTACGACGACTGACGTCAAAGCGCCAGTTCCTGGTGGAGTTACTGCGAAGCTGACGAAACGCACGCCGCTCGTTACAGCATGCTTGCAGCTGTTGTGAAAACATGAGGCATTGACCGAGTTCGCGAGTCCGGTATAAAGTAGTGCACTCAGCACTCTACACGCTAGGGTCATCACCTGCACATCTAAGCAGTTTCTACATAATCCTTTTTTTTAACTAGCTTTTAAGCAACTTAACCAAAATAATGGTCTTGTTCTTTAGTCGTTCGTTCTTCATAAATTTCAATGATTCCATTCAGCGCATTCATTCTTTAGAGAGAGGCAAACAATTTACATGTCTGTAAGTTTATAGATAAAGAAATAAAATAAAATTACAATAACAATAAACTGAAAAAATAATTGATTTACAGAAATGTTGTTCTAGGTTATATAGTCTCAATTTCCAAACATTGAGACGTTGAGAAGTCATTTGGACAAGTCTGAGTTGTATCCAGCTACAACATCTGCTACATAGATAAGGTAAAATTCCCTGATAGAGAAATATCGCGAATCAGCCCTACGCCAGCGCGGCTGGAGGTGTGCGTGTGACGTCACATCGCGTCACGTGCGTTGCGTCACGCACGCACCGCGGCGCGGCGCGGGCGCGCACACACAGAGACACAGACACACTCACACATTCACACGTTCACACTACACACACGATCCACTCTCGCTTGGATTAAGGTCAGCGCCGGGACAATGAACTTGTCCTGTTTATATTAATCGGGATTAATCGTTTTATCACAGGCTGCTCGTAGATATGTAGTTGTTGCGTTGTATCTTTTCTGTTTTAGAGAGCTGTTACGATTTAAATTATAAAGATTACGATTCCACTAACTGCTTATTTTTAATTAATAGGTATGCACTATACATGTATTTATTTTTGTTTCGTTATTTGCATTAACAGAGACTTGCGCGTCTTTCAAAGATAATAATTGGCCAGATCCATATCTGGACACATAGAATAGGGTTACGAAGTCATTTATTGAAAATTTCTTTTTTTTTGTATTTACTAAGATTTCAAAGTTATAAATATAACTATAAACGTATATCGACGGAAAGGACGGAACTCTATCTTAGAGAAAAAGTGCACGTATGTACCTACTTATTTAATGGGATGCGTATTTCACCAACAGCAAGAAAATTAACAAAACAAACATCTATTAATAAAACATTAATATTATCATTATAAAAATCATATCGCCCTACAGCCTACTGTATACCAGAGACCGGCTTTGCGAGCATCTCACAGATTGTGCGGGCTCTAGTTAGCCGCCCTCATAGAGTTACGGATTTTCCATAATATGCAGGGATTACCAGCTTTCTTCGGTTAATTTGTTTAGTATAATAACGAATAGCATTATAATTACCTAGACAAACAAGTAACATTTCACTGCAAGCTAGTACTTAGTATTCAGGCTAGGTCATTCAACTTAGATTTATTAGTTAATTGTAATTACTAATATAAGATATGTGGTCCGCGCATTACTGGTAAATTGTGATATCTACTTGTATACAGTAAGTACGTACGTAACTTACTTTAAATTTTGATTAATACGCTTTAACAGATTTAAAAAAAAACACGCAAATAAGCGAATTGGTCGTCGAGTTGCGGAAACCAGCTCGCCTCTACATACATACAACCGACTTCAAAAAAGATGGACTTTTTAAAAGCCGATACTTATAGAAGCTTATGTATGTTTTGAACACATGTTATAAAATTTAAAATAATAGAATATAAAACGAATGGTATAAGTTAATCCAAATTAAGCTTAAAAATGACTCTATAATACTGTAAAGTTATCTAAATAAATGTTCCGATCTTAGAACATGTTGTGGTTTCCCCGCAAATTACTTTACGACTCAATGAGCACGTAATTTGGCCTTGAGTATTTTTCTAGCAGACGTGAGGACGCAACGAATTTTCTCATTTTCTTTGAAATGGTATTAACAACTAGATATCAAGTGGACTTTCGCAAATTATTGTTGTATAGCTGTATATTTTATATATGACTGTTTTGCGAAATACGGCCATGATAAACTTGTTTGTGACGTTAAAGGTGGTAATCTCTAAATCTACTGAATCTGTATTGAAATTATTTTACTAATTAACGCTACATTATTCGTGAGCGACACAGGCCTTGAAGGATATCGGAAAAAACGTGATCGGGTTTTACGAGTGGAACCACGCGACACATCTTGTAGATTTTATTGGCTTATATAATCCATACCGCTAATCGACTAAATCCGATGTTGAAATTTGAAAAAATAAAAATTCCGTGTTGGATTTGATCAGTTTGTTTGTTTCAGGATTGTGTAAGAGAAATGATACGTCACCAGTGACCAGAGTCACAGAAACGGTGAGAGGTCGCGCGAAATTGCACAAATACTACGTCAATGCCTCCCAAATATGTTTAGTAATAATTATATGACTAACGGCTTAAATATACAATAAATGCTTCACCAGACCACTCAGCCTCAAGCACAAGGACTACGGATGTACTTACATAAAAGGTTAAAATAGCAAATCTTTTTTTATATTTTCGTATTTGAACACACTGTATTAGCTTTACGCTGTGTGGAGGTAATTCCAGAAAATTTTATTAGTTAGTAAGTTAGTAACCCACTTTGGGTTATGATCAATTGTACATTAATTATAAATAATAGACACGCGTCATTACTGTTGTTTTCTAAAAATCATCAGTTCATGGAAATATAATGATTAAAAGCATTGTGTTGGGGCATCTAGCGGCGCGGGGCGGGGTGGGGCGGGGTGAGGCGGGTTGCGGCCGCGAGCGCGATAGAGCCGTGACGCAAGTTCACCAGAACTCGTCTAGTTTGTTTAACCGTTTATTGCCCATAACGAGTAATTGTATTGCAAACTTTGCTAATGAGTTTGTTTGGATAGAAAGCCGTGAATCACTGGCCAATAATTCCGTCTACCTGGCGGCTAGCGGCGGGCGGCCGGCGTGTCCGGACGTGTCGGGTGCAGTCCACATTGTATACACTTCACAGCTTCTGCGGCGAGCCGGTGTGAATGGACGGCCTTTAGCTAATGACCGTCACGTGGACACAGCTCCACTTTTCCATTATACGAATTCTCGGTAGGCTTTGTAGATACGTAAATTAGTTAGTGTTGTTTGCGATTTATTGCTCTTGATAACTTTGTTGAACGTTTTTAGAGATTTAGATACGAAAAGCAAATAGATTTCTAAGTTTGACGAAAGTAAATGTACATTGTGGTTCTTAATTTAACACTTACACAATGTTGGATCGTTACAAGTCAAAGGTTAGAAATATCCGGAACTTGCGGTTTTGAACGTCAAAAGTTTTATATTTAATTGCTATCACAAAAAATGAATAAATATCAATAAACATAATATGTGGCGTACGAACTTTCCAAATATTACATAGCAAGTCATAGTTAAACCTCAGAAATCGTATAACACACATAATTAAACGAAATTATATTAAATACATATTTTTTTGCGTAATCTCTTAATACGTAGAGTATTTATTTTTAAAGATAACTAGGATTAGGGCTATTTGACGACGTAACAATTAGATGCTCATGTGATGTATTTTGGTTAAACTGATATCTATACGAAATACTATGAACTGCTTAGCAACCTGTAAAATTCTTATGAATTATGAAGAGTTTTATAAATGCTGATAATGTCCTTGCATTATATTCTTCTTATATAAATCATCAATCAAATAATTGCTTTTAAAATTTCTGGTATCGTACTGCTTTAGATTTTCAATAAGTAGGTAGATCATGAGCGTAGGTGTTCGTTTACCGTCAGGAGAACGCCGGCTCAGTGTATTATAAAAAAGGCACCATTATTTAATAAAGAAGGCACACGAAAGCAGAGAGCTCACTATAGTATAACATTTAAAATAGTCTAGTTTTAAGAAGACTGACGTTTGCATTCATGTAACTCCTACAATAAGCTTAAAAAATTTGGATTTTTACATATTTTTTCCTAATTTTTCTCTCTGTTCCCAACTAAGTAAAGAGCTTAACGAAATTCTAAAATAAATAGTACTAACAGCCTACCAATATAAAGGTTATTAAAACACTTTCTATATCAACGTGATCCTTACTTTCTTTTACGACTATAACGGTGTACGTAGCGTTGGAATGAAGGCTTTCGTAGGCTTCGGCGAGTCAGAGGCGCGTCACGGGGTAACCCCGCTCTCTGGTGACTCAGACAGCCTCACATATGACGCACTGCGTTTTTTATGAAATATTCTCTATGTTATGAAAGATTATGTTATCAAATCCTAATTCTACACTCAGATATTGTCGTGTAATAGAACAAACTGTTTAGATTTACTTAAGTCGGATTAGCACCACGATTGTTTGTTTATATTATTTGTTTGGATTTACTATAGTAATGCTGACGCTACATTTTTTTATATTGACCGAACAGGATTTGTATTTCAAACAAATTCAAATCCGCTGATGTCGTGTCGTTTAGTTAAACAGAGTACAAAGTCGATCGGGTATCTTTTTTAATAATTTCCACAAGTGAGGAAAGTTTCAAAAATTCAATCGTACTGTAAGTATGTCAGATAAGGAAAGTATAATGACCGCCTGGTGCAGTGGTAACAGAACTTTATTATACGCCAGAGGTTATGGGTTCGATTCCCAAGACTGAAGTCGGTATCGATTTGACCATACAAACAGTTATTGCTTCGCTTTGGCCCCTACTTCTAAATTATAAAATAACTATTAAAATTACATTTACAAATTTCATCTGAAAATTACATCTTTCTGGGGTCTGGGTGTTGCTATGAATTATACTTACTAGTATGTTTTTATTTACAAAAGAAAAGTATGTGTATGTAATGTTTCCGTTATCTAGTTGCTATGATACAAGTTCGTTAAGAGACGCCATCCACTATCTGCATATGTAGATAGTGGATGAAAGTATTTTATTTCGTATAAAATAATTCTTAACAAAAAATAAACCGACTTCAAACTAAAAAACAAAAAATAAATTTGTTTTCCACAAAGTAATACGCATTTTCATTTAGTATATAAAAATGATTTAATAGCTATATTTTAATTTCGAAGTCTGTACCAAGTAAATGCTTTAACAATCTATACAATAACGATTTAGCCAAACAAACACTTATTGTTTTCCTTGAAATGGGACCACCTCAGAAGTGACCTCTATGCAACAAAAAAATTGATCCGTCTATAATTAAATAAAATATCGGTGAACATACATAAAAAAATATTATACATACAGACGAATTGAGAACCTCCTCCTTTTTTGAAGTCGTTTAAAAATAAACAAACGGTTGAACCGACGTCACGATGCCACAAATTTGACCGCTTTATAAATATTTGAGATTTGTCTACCACAATTTGTCAAACTTCGTCAATTCATTAATGAATAATAAAATATACTTATAATTTCCTAATATGTGAACGGTGACACATGCGTGTGGCTGATTGACAAGTGAGGGGTCGGCAGAAGGTCAAGAGTGTGGTGTATCGTTAGGACCTATGAAGAGTAAATCAAAGAAAACGAGCAATTGAACTTGTTTGTATGAACACATCGATATGACGCTGCATTTCATCGAAATCATTAAAACGATGGGCTTGCTTCAAAAGGTTCGCTGTAACGAGAAATGGGTCCTCTGCTTTACAGATATGGTTGAGAGTTCACCAATCTACACGGGCATATTTTGCAGTAATTATAATAAGTATTTATGTAGTCAGATCTAATTAATCAAAATCAAAAAAAGGGCTGCGCCGGAGAATCCAATGTTACGATTTACCCGACCGTTTTCCCCAACAACGACCTTAGCAAAATATTTTTGGTTATCTTTTAAAGTTTAAAATTTTAATTATCTTAGAATAACCAAAGCTAACCTTATAGTAGAAATACAGCCTACGAGTGCGAGGGTATTTCCGACACAAAATCGCGTCGTGGGTATTAAGTAACAAGTTACACACGTATAAGTTGTAGCCGTGCGTATTTATTATCAAATAAAACATCAAACCCGTTATGAATATATTATTATAAATGTCATTACGAGATCAAAATAACCCGCGTTTATTTCACTACGGAATAAACGTATAATTTGCAAGTGATTATGTAAAATTAGTTGCGATGATAATCGTTTAGCTCGCGTGCGATGTGTGCGTGAGGCGTGTGTGTGCACGGCGGGCGCGCGGCAGTGTGCGTGCGGCCTGTCGCGACGCGGGGCTGCTTGTATGTGTGCGCAGCGCAGCGTGCATGTGTGGTCGGCGCGCGCGCACGCGTGTGGCGGTGCGGCAGAGTGGCGGTGATTTCCCGTCGCGTGTGCGGCGGCGCGCCGCGCGGCACGCGACATGCAACAACCTGCCATAATCTTAACTAGCGAAGCCTTATTAACATGTCGATTACTTTATCGCAAACCTATTGGCATATAATACAATTTCTTAGAACTTTGCACAAAGAATCTTTAGTACCATATTGCAATATGTGTCGTTACGAAGAACTAAGAAAAATGTATTCCATGAACTGTGTAATAAAATTTTAAATACAATTTGCAAATTAAGCATAAACTAAATCGTGTCTATTAGAGCCCGGCAACACAACGCTACATCTAGTAAGATTCTCTTAACTACAAATAAGTATCTATACCGATTGGCGAAAAGACTACCGAAGTGACTAAATTTTAAAATTTTCTTTATTCTCCGTCAAGTTTTGTCTTATCTTTAGTCTGTCTTTCGCATTTATACGCTTGCTGATACTCTTACATATCTACTGATTATATAGATCTTTTTAAAAAATGTAATTACCCACTATCGAGTAACTATAAAACACTATAAAGGAACATTTTATTTCTCTATAAATAATGATGTTCGATTATTTTATTATGTAGATATATTTCGTTCTATTTTATTATTATGTTTCGATTATTTACTATAAAGAGCCTACATCAGGTACTATAAAGAGACGGCCGTTTATTACTTGCATATTCCAGCATTACCACCTCGACCTAGTCTAGCTATTATCTATCAATCAGAGCATAATATTACTACTAATCACAAGACATACATAGTTAACTATGTCTATATTTTGAGCTAAATATCTCAAAAATGTCTGTTTCGTGTCAGCTCGTGTCGCGAGTCCACGCACTTGGCAATAATTTCTTTTCGGTAAGTTTTCCGCAACCCACATCGCGGGAAACCCGCTCGGCGCTCACCTACGGCAGATTACTAATATCATTATCTACACTTACATAATACTTTGTTATGGGAATCCACATCGCTATGGCATTCGGCTCATATATACCTTAATTTTTCATTGACTATTTTCCATTATGTGTATTTGTAAACGAATAAAAAGTTTGCATCAATATTTTAAGTAACGTAACTTTTAGACATATTTTTTTGCACTTAGATTGAATCCCTGCAAATAATGAAAAAAAGAGGCTAGTTCACATTTACTCCTTTAAAACTTTAAATAAAAATTATAACGGAAACTTTCATCCACCATACTACTAAATACGACTAAATTTAGGTAAAAATATATTTTTGTTTGTAATGTATTATATGCGCACTATATTTTGAGAATAAATGCTTTCTTTGTAAAAAAATAAACGATTCCGATGGAATCCGAAGCGTTTCTTGTATTGTGTGATCCTTCATAAAGTTGGAGAGTTTTTTATTAAGCTTACCTTTTCGTTTTTAGACAAGTTAGTTTTATTTCAATTCAAATTTAAACTTTACTATTCTAAATATTACTTAGAGTAAGTAGTGATTTCACTGGATGCCTGTAATTACATGTGCAGTGCCAGAAAATTAACAAATGTTCTTATTTAATTTGATATTGATCGATATATCGCATGATGCTCTGTAATTGAAAAACTAGACATACACATACGAGTAGATATCTACAATTGCTGACGGGTATTCCTTTTGAAAAGCGACATAAAGTATTTCTCTTTATCTTTTCCTGAGTTTTCTAATTATTGAATTGACAATAGACCCGCTATTTGTTCAATTGTAAATGTCTTGTGTATTGTTTTAATGTGCTTTCTTTCCCTTTAATAAACAAACAAACTTTTCAACTGTACGTATAATATTAGTGTAGATGTGACAACTGCACTATCGTAATTGACAATGAAATGTGTATTTTGTATTTCACTCGTGCGTAAATATACGGTGTTGCGGTCGCTGAAACCGCAGAGTTAACATTTATCAGTTATTCATGAACTCCATTCATGTCAACACGACGATACAATATTTTGAATTATATTAAGTATTAAATTTAGGTTAATGTATTTTTTTATGTTGCGTTTACGTCTTTCCATTATTCGTATCGGACTTCACTATTGGTAGTAGGAAAGTGGGTATTTTTATTATTAATCACAAAATATGTAAAAAATATTATGATTAATTAGGGTTCCACCTAATCCTGGAACCAGCTCGTGACTCCCATTATCCCCCCCTCCACTGTTCCAACGACGTACCCGGGGTACAGTTGTATAATAATGACATCGATAAATAGAAACGTCAGATGCGCATATATTTAATCTATCCTATTTATTTGTTTTCGGTCTGACTGACAAAATTGTAAACACTCCGACAATTATTACAGCTTGATTATATCTATACTAATATTACAAAGAAGTAAAAGTTGTGTGTTTGTTAAATTGAAAGGGGTAAACTCGGAAACTACTACACCAATTTTTAATTTTAAAAATTCTTTTACCAATACAAAGCCATTATTGCTGAGTGTCATAGTCTATATAAAAAACCGAAAAATAAAAAGGCTTTTACTTGATAGTCCGTTTTGCAAAGTGAATCGGAGAATAAACTGATTAAATTAAAACGTTTCTTGCGAAGAAAAGATATTGAGCTTAAAAAAAACATAAACATACATAAAAGGCATATTATAGACATTTGTTATATTTAAGTTACAAAACTAAAAGAGGATTATTAACGTTATGCCCCACGAAATGAGTCAACGAATGAGTACCTACATGATAATTTAGTTACAATAGCAAGATTTTAAAAATTCTACCAATGTTTTTAAGCAAGCAGCACCTAATTATAAAGGACGTCTTAATCGTTGGTATTATTTATTAAAAGGTTTTACTTAGCTCACCCCGTTTGTTTTATTCATTCTTGGGTCAAATTTAGTAATTCAAATTTCACCCTCTTCCCGTCAACCGATCAATCTGAATTTTTGTATACACTTTGGATTTTGGTGACAATACAATTATGTTTATTCATTTTCATTATAAATTCAAGATGGCCGCCGCTACAAAATGGCGGATATTATAGGTTTTATTAATCTGAATAAGTGAAAGGGCTCAAGAAGTAGAATACAATCTACTATAAAAAATTGAAATCCAAGATGGCGGGCGCTACAAAATGGCGGATAACGAAGGTTTTATCAATCCCATCAATATGAGTATCAAATGAAAGTGCTCAACCAGTAGAATACAATTTACTATGCAAAATTGAAATCTAAGATGGCCGTTGCTACCAAATGGCTGATAACAATTTTTTATCAATCCCACCAATATGTAAAAACGCACTAAATGAATTAAACAGAATGCGAAATAAAAACTAAAAACTAGAAAATAAAAATAGGTAAAAAAACTTTTTAAGTTATACAGTTTTATGTTAAACATACATTGCAATGTTTATGATAAATGTACTAAAAAACAAAAAATAATAAAATTGATACAGTCGTGGGCATTACAAACATATGCATAGACTAGACTAAAATAAAAACGTGGGGCACGTTTTTTACCGTTAATTACCTTATACTAATAATTAAAAAAAATAAAAAATATTTTAGCATTGTTACAGTCTGTAAACTTTACAGCATTCGTTTTTGTTTTATGCTGAACTATACTCTATGCAAGTATAGAAAAATAATGTGATTATTTTGAATGGAAAATAGTCTGACATACGGTATAATAATACATATTGAATAATTAATCATGCATGTAATAAAACATATTTCAACTTAAAAAGAGAATTTAAATAATTTAACATTGTATAACCGTTAGGAATAATTCTGCGTGATACAATAATTACCTATAAATAATTTACCATAATGCATGATATAAGTCTACACATAAGTACTATTATCTCTGTAGATAATAAACCCGTAAATATCCTCGTGTTTCCATTCATTTTTAAGATAATAATCAAAAAGTTCCTGACATGAGGTAGGTTAAATTAAACTGCAATATTATTCATAAATATTTATTAGTCAATATTAAATAAATATGAAGTACACAAACAGTTGTAACACAAACAATTTTGGTTAATATAATTCCAATACAAATAACTATTACATCGTCAATATTAGAAGTGAATAAATACATAGTATACAATTTCAGTATTTTTTAATTATATGTTCGATCATACACGGAATACAATACTACCTGAATTTATATTAACAAATTATATAACTTAAAAATTGTCTCATCCATTCAATAAACGAACACTTGACAAATCATAGCAAAAACTTGTCTCAAAAACGAGTGTATCATATGAGCGACCGGTCTAGCGAGTGTGTATGTCCAAACGAACAGACATACAAGGATAACAGCACATGTCACGGCGGGTCGAGTAACGGGAATCTCGAAGGACGGCGTGACGCGGCGCAGACGTCACGCCGACGTCGCTACAGCCTTTGAGGATAACAAATGTTCGAACTAGTGTCGACTTGCCTCGAGGAAGCGACGAACCGACAACGACACACTACATTGTTGCGCAACTTTACCAACTGAATGAAACTAGGAAATGTTAGGAAAATTTCGGTGAAAATTTGGGAAAATATTTACTAAATCGTTAAATTTATTACTTTCTAATTATTTAACATGACATTAAAACAATGAATAGATTTAAAAAGCCTGAATACCTTTTAAAGGGATCGCTCTATATCGATTACATAACGGCGCCGATGATAAGACTTAAACGCGTTACGCGCTCGTCGCTGTCGCTACCGCTGGCTGTCTGTTTGTTATTATAGAAGCTAGATTGTATATAATTTGACTAAAGATAGGTTGGACTATGTGAAGATTTACGATATTTTAAGTTGTGTAAATAAAAGCCTCAGATAATTAAAAGGATAAGAAGGATTAAATTATGTGGTTTAACCTTAGTACATCATCTTTCGTATGCATTTGTAATGTAGTCCACATTTCATATAAAAAAAATCTTTTTAGCCAAACAGTCATAGAAGAATTGAGAATAACTTAACGTTAGAAAGTTTTGATTTCATTTCTCGAGGGCTGATAACTTGGAAAAAAAGTAAGTTATAATTTGTGTCAAGTGGGGGAAGGTTGTCTTGTTCAGATATTTTTTACGAAACCGATACACCCCTCAATACTTCACACAAAGTATTATATGGTAATTTATCTCTAAGTGAATAAATAACTGTAAGCAAGCCACCAACAACGCCACGTGCTCGCTGCAGCGCGCCGCACGTGCCGCACGTGCCGCAATTATCAGAGATCGATGTAGAAGTCGATCAGAACACATTGAGCTTTATATTAATTGCTTCTACTTACATCTATAATGTTTTACAAGTTAAAATTTAATTTATCGAATTTATATTACAGATTTGATCCTATCAATTACATTTTTTATAAATTTTCACTTGACATACTGCTCAAATTAAAATGAGTAATAAAATGGAAGTACCACCATTAGAGCTTTTCCAATATTTTTTTACAATGTTCAATAAAAAATTTTACTGCTCTATTTTGTGGGAGAGTTAATTAAAAATGAAATATGTATGTTAACTATGTAAATTAACATAATTGTTTATTTTACTTAACAATCAAAACTGTCCACTTACACAATGGTCAATCGATAACAATTATGTAACACAGATACGTTATCAAATTTTTATCGTGTTTAATGAACAAATCGCACACAGTCAGTTCAAACAAATCCGAGCGAGGCACGTACAAACGACGACAATGACCAATGGGCGGTCTCACTGCGCGATCCGAACGCGATTGGCCGGCGCTGACCTGAAACGTTTAATCTTTACGATAAATAAGGCACGAGCCGGGCACGAGCCGGCGCAGCGCGGCGCGCGCGGCG